>APFE031180376.1:25782-94722 GCA_000404065.3 Pinus taeda | reverse complement strand
GCTGTCATTATTTCTTTGGATAATTCATTATACAGGATACCGGAGGTAGCCCCACCTACCGCCACATCTTTGATCGTTGCTAAGAAAGGCAGCAAGCTCATATCACAGATCAGGAAATTCATCTGTATGGTTCACTCCCAAAGTAAGGGCAAGATCGTTGCTACATCCATGACCCTCGCAAAGGGTTCCTCCACACAGCAGTAGCAGCAGAGGGATACGGTCATGACAGAACACAGGAACAACTTCTCCTCACCCACAGGGGTACCACACAAGTTTCAGGTGGGCAACAAAGTCTGATTTCATCGACAGAAAGAACGCCTTACCAGAACCCATCAGAAGCTCAGACCACTTCAACATGGTCCTTACACCAGTACCGAGGCTACGAGAAACAATGCTTTGAAGCACAACATTCCTCCATTCCTTCGCTTGCATCGAGTGTTCAATGTGGACCATTGTTGACCAAGCTTCCCACCATTTCTAGACACATCAGAGATTGCAGAACAGCTCACCAGAGACCCAGTTCAGCAGAAGCTTCCTCATCTCAGGGAGGAACTCAACGCAATGGGGACCATTGCTTCCTAAGGGGGGAGGAATAATCTAGGTGGATGTTGGTGGCCACCCACCTATCCCATTTGGACTCCCGCAATTGTCTCTTTCAGTTTTTCAGTTTCCGTAATTGTAGCACAATTTACTATTTTTAGCAGTTTTTTTCGGGTCCTGAACTTTCGGAGTCGTTTTGAGGCCCTAAACGAAGGATTTTTAGAAATCTGAGGGCAACATGGGTCCATGGACCATGTTGCCCTACCCAAAGTGGTAGTTCTCAGATAGATATTTCTAACGAGCTATCATACACGTCAAACGGAGATCGTATGCCAAAGTTACGACCCCAGGAAATTGATTTACCAATTTACCAAAACGGGGCCCACAATTTGGCGTTTCATCTTCTAGGGGTAGGTTTTGGAATGTGAAGGGTTTTCCATTGTTTCTCAACAATAAATAGGCCTTCAAGCCTCATTGTAACATAGTTCGGAATAGTTCAGAGGCATGTAGCCGCACATCTCTTCTCAAAGATAAGCTACCATTGCCCTAGCTGGTTTATTTCCATTTCTGGTTGTAAGCATATTTCAGTATTTTCCATTAATGAAATGAAGTATTATTTCTGTTGCATCTCTTTATTTATGGTTATCAAATCTCTATATTTATGGTTATCTCTGTAATCTATTGCATTCCTGTTTAAATCTGGATCAATACCTCCCTTCATAGGAAATATATTTGATAATCTAGTAACTAAATTCATCCCAAGGGTAAGGAATGCTTGTCCTTCTAATGCCATTTTTGTCTTCTACATGATGTTCATTGTTTTGGAAGAAGTTTTTCTTGGCAGACTATCCAATTGGTTTTTCATCATTGCTCCAAGGTAATCCAAGAGGAAGGGTGGTAACCCTACTGATAAATTTGGGGGTGATTTCCATGGAGAGACCTCTAAAATTAATAGTGGCATGGGTCCTTGAGTGAGGGACTAAAGAAAGGGCAAACTCCTGAGCCACTTCTTCATCAAACCCTCAGAATTTCTCAAAAAATGGCATCCAATTTGCTCTGGTGAAAATGGCCACTACTTCGGGATATTCAAGGAGCCTGGCTGAATTTGTGGGCTCCCTCCTCATGAATCCCCCTGTCATTATGCTTATACCCCTTTTGAACACCCAAGGTATAGATGGAGACAAGAATTTTGAAGAAACAGGAAAACAGAGGAAAAACTATGTTTTTTTTAAAAGAAAACAGGGAGAATTTTTTTATGTAATTCCTCTTCTTCTATGGACTCAATTTCTCCTTAAAATTATATCATTCTTTACACACATATTGATAATCAAGGTGGGTATGCATAGAACCTACCTCCTCAAGCCATAAATCGAGCAAAAACCCCGTGTTTTCTCCTTAAAAGCACTGTACTGCCCCTCCTGTAGAACTGCTTGTAGGTGCTCCTGTAGAACATGTAAGTGCTCCTATAGAATGCTAATAATAGGAGGATGGATGAAAGCGATGGAGAATGATGGTTTCAAGGCTATGGGGATGGAAAACATACTATTGCAGCTAAGTGGACGAGGATGAAATAGAAGAAAAGGTGGTGAAGGAGTTTTGAGGAGGAGTACTTATTTGTCCTTTGAGATATTTCCGGTGATGGGTGAGCTGGAAAAAATGTACGCTGCCATATTTGGATTATTTCTCCCCACCACCTTGGCATCATGGCTCTTTCCCACAATCACTTCCCATCATTGCATTGGAGTTTGCATACCCTCCACTACCTGTCCTTTAGATTTTTCTCTCAGTTGACTAGGCACACGTATAGTCGCATCTTTGAATGAGCGCAGTCAACTGGATGAGGGTACTGGCCACCTTTTCTCGTTCAACCCTAACCACCTCATTTGCTTATGCATATTTTCCAATTACACAAATGCAACAGAGGAAGGGTTAGTGTTACTGGGAATAGTGTCCATTCAGAGCTGCTATTCCCACTAAGACTGGTAGCTATCTTAGAAACAAACAAGTAAATACTACTTTCGCTTTCCTCTATGAAAAATAGATAAGAGTCGAACAAAGGACACCGACCTTAGTCTTGCGCTTGGTTCCTTGCTTGATTCCTCTCCTTCTTGATAGATCTTTGCCACTTCTTCTTCTTCTGCATAGCTTCAAAGAGCACCTGTGGAATTAAAGCAGCATAATACTATCGAAGAATAGAGATCTATATTCAAAAATAACACCAGACCAGATATGTATTAACCACACAAATGCATATAAAATCAAACATACAAGAATGTGGAGGAAAACTTGAATAGCTTTATTAATATCAAGAATAGCAAGAGGATTACAACCAATAGTTCTGACCCAGCATCATCCTCCAACAAGAAAGCACTTCTTCACCTCAAGTAAAGCTTAGATCACCAAACACTATGAAGTTTCACCAGAAAACCAACAACGCTTCTCTACAAGATACAAGATTCCAGCCTCTGGATCTCTGTGATGAGGGATCCATATATAGATGATTGTAGGGGGGTGATTCATCTTCTGGGGCCTTGATTAGTGTCCTCTCTCTGATAGTTCTTGATTCCACTTGGAGACTGATGATCTCTTACTCATCCCTGGTCGAAAACAAAGAGGCAAGTGTCAGAGGGGAAGATTCTATGATCTTCCACCTCGCAAACTGTCTCTGCCATTTGTCCATTCTCGCCCATCGCACCCTACAGAGGGGCCATCTAGTATGCATCGTACCCTCTGCATTGGGTATTTAGTATGGTCTAGTTTTGACCATTTCTGAGCAGTTTTTAGTGGAGAACTTCTGGGAGATGATGGAATCAGCTGACCTTGTTCCTTTAGGTAGTGAAGCAACACTTTTAGGGACTTAGGAGCCCTCAGTTTATGGACATTTATGATTGGGGTTGCAGTGCCCAAAAATGTCTATAACACATCCCCCTCACTTTTGGTGAAGCCCAAACTATTGAGATAGATATCGATTTTGGTTTGCCAAGCACAGGGTGCTTTTTTTAGACCATACAACACTCACTTGAGTATGGACACATGAGACTCTCAATCAAATGTCTCAAATACTTATGGTTTCTTGATGTAGACATCCTCCTCAATAAATCCATTGAGGAATGTTGTTTTTACATCCATCTGATGGATCTTCCACCCCATTTGTGTAACCAAAGAAAGAATTGATCTAATGGATAAGTACCTTTCTATAGGAGCAAAGGGATTCTCATATTCAATACCTTCAACTTGAGAGTACCTCTTGGCCACAAATATGGCCTTATTCTTCTCTGTGATTTTGTCTTATGCCTGCTTCACCTTGAAGATCCATCTCAAACCCATAATTCATTTATTTGCTAGTTTTTGGACCACCTCCCAAACACTTTTATTTATAATGGATTCATATTCCTCCACCATTCTACAAATTGACACAAATTTCTCTATTAATTCCTCAAGAGGGGATCACTTAGTTTCTATAAGCTCAATCATTAGATCCATGTAGCCAGTGTACTGATCATGTGACCTTATTTGCTTGCACTGATTTGAAGGAGCACCGACATTCTCCCTTGCATCATGCACAAGTCTCTCAGCTTCCCTAGTCATTTTTATTTATTCTCTAAATGGTTTTGCTTGAGTCATTGTCTCCACTCTCTCCTCCTCAATTTGTGGGTGCTCCACAACTTCTTGAGGTTCCTACTTTGGAGCTAAAATCTCCTCCTATGGTGGGATCTGAAGCTCCCTCCCAAGAGAGCACTGTATTTGTTTCTCCTCATCAAATTTTACATCCCTTAGCACAATTGTCATTCTAAGGGATGGAAAGTATATACGGTAGTTATTGGGAGCTTTTGTGTAACAAAAAAAATACCCCCAATTTTTCTATCGACTCTATGTTCCTCCTTGACTCTTTTGAGACATGGGAGTAAACAAAGGCTCCAAAAATCCTAAAGTGCAACACATCTAGTTTTCTGCCTAAGAAAGCCTCCTCCGGTGTAATCATGCCTAGAATATGATGAGGAGTCTAGTTCTGTAAATAGACTATTGTGTTGTATGGCTTAGCCCATAAGTGCATACGTATGCCTTTTTCATGCAACATTGCCTCCCTACTCCCGTAATGCTACAATTATTTCTCTTTGCCACCCCATTTTGATGTTGATTTTTGGGTGCTTTAAACTCTCATCAAACCCCTTCTTGTGCAAATAAATTTTTAAATTCATTCGACATGTAATCACCTCCATTATCACTCCTAAGAGCCTTCACCTTCTTTCTAGTTTATTTCTCATCTAGTACCTTGAATTCTATGAACTTGGAGAATGTCACATCATTCTTCCGCATGAAGAAGATTCAACACTTCCATGAGAAGTCATCAATAAAAATTAAAAAAAAATGTTCCTCGTAGTGGAGGTTGTCAAGAAAGGTCCACAAACTTCAAAGTGGATCCTCTCAGGGATTGCATCTTCTTTGATGTCCCGATCATGGCTTTTGGACCTTGTATACCTCCCCAAGGTACATCCTTTGCATACATATTGTTTCTCAATTGTTCCTTTAGGGAGGCCTGTGGTTATCTATTGAATGATGTTTAGGGATCCATGATGAATATGGCCTAATATTTTGTGCCAAATTTCACTGACATCTTCGATATACACCTTCTCTGTCATTGTGCTTAATGAAACACAATCTTCCACATCTAAATTATGCAGGTTCTTCACATGAACATTGATATGCTTCACCTGTCATGTGGCTATGTGTCTCAAGAATGCCTTTCCTTTTCTAAAGATCACATCAAAAGCATGGCATTCCAAAACTACAACAGAGACGATACTTTCCTTTAGGCCTGAAACGAACATGACATCCTTGAGCCTGAGGGGGGAGATTGACTCCCTCTGAAAGGTGATTGTACCAATCCTTGTCATGTTATAACTTTCGTCTTGCACCATATATGAAAAGCATAAATGGCCATATTTAAGAAAGTAGGTCATGTTATATCTTTCATCATCCCCCATCCCTATTCAATTAGAAGAACTTTCATGCTCCTTTACATGTCTAAATGATCATGCTCCACTTCAAAATAGAATGATTTTTTGGGATTAATTCTTTAGTAAATCCCTCATAAATAGACATAATATAATCATTAGGCGGTATTCTAGCGACTACAGCCACACTCCAAAATTTTTCCTTAGCCTGTTTGGGAGCCTCCCTACCAACCTTGCGTGGCACTTTGTCTTGCTTCACCAAGTACTCAAGATTTAGTGCTTTCCTCGCACAAAGGCAACCTGTCGAACATAGTCGATCCATTACCCTCACGGGATGCTTACCTGGACTTGGTCAGACTGTAGGATGAGCAGCTTCACCTTGAAAATTGAGCATTCCTAGAGGGAAACTGGCCTGTCCCTCCAGGAATGCAAAATCCTCTCTGACAACCTGTTGGTCTCCAGGATTGCACAATCCTACCACCCAACCCTCCCAGTAGGGATTGCACAATTTTTCCCACCAACAAGCAGTTTAGCCCAAGATTTGTGCAAATTTAGGTAGGAGTTAGCTATTAGGCCTAGAAATTGTGCAATCCCCTTCGGTAATCAACCCAACTTATAGTCAGGAACGCGCATTTTTCCCAAGCAGTTGAGCATTGGCATGCATGGATAGTCTAGTTGACTAGTTCCATTCGAGACCAAGGAAACTTGAATTGCATGCATGTAAAAGGTACCCCATGATTCAAGGAGCTATTTTTACCAGCCTAGGGTTACATGAAAAGTTGTTTTAGAAGTTTCCCTCCAAGTGTCGCTTTTTCCTAGATTTGTGGCATGCACATCTTGAGAACAAACTTGTTTATTTGACACATCAGATCTCATTATTTCACATTGATCTTGGGTCTCTGACATCCCGCAACACATCCAGGACTCTTTGACACATCCAGGACCCTTTGACACATCCAACTCAGTTATTCACGAGTAAGTGGCTTCAACTTGCCTTTTCCAGTGTTTTTGTCGCATTTTGTGTATTGGCTTGTGTGAGTGTTGTTTGATTTATTTATTTAAACACCTGTTGTCATTTACATATATTCTATCATGTCCTAGCTCTGTTTCAATTTTCATTTCTGTCTCACTAATGTCGCATCCATGAAACGGTTTTGCACATACATTTGTCCAACTGACAAACGGCCTCACCCACATGCATGTTGATCTATTTGTGGAATCTTCCATTCATGTCTTGCATGCATTGTTTATCACTCCTGCTATCACTTAGTGTCACCATGCATTTCATTGACTTACTTGCTTTTATTTGCTTGTCAACGAGTCGGGCCAACCTTGACCCTGTATCTACCTTCACCAAGGCTTCATTACACAAGCTAGAGAAGGAAGGCTCACCTTTCTCTCCAGATTTGTGCATTCTAGGCCAACACTAACCTCCTTGATTGAATTGCACATTTCTAGAGGTCAGTGGCTACTTGGCCCAAAAATTTGTGCAAAACTGCCCCTGGGCCAACAATCTCTCCTAGTTGGAATCATGCATTACGCAATCCGAGCAGCCAAATGCCCAACTGAATTACATTTTTTGAAAATCCAACAGCCAGTTTAGCCCCCTAGTTGGTCTAGAGTACCTTTTGCATAGTTTAGGTAGCCATTCATTCAGCCTCCTGGTGAAAAAGGCATAATCTTTCTCATCAGTTCCTAGGTATGTGTTGTGACCTTCCCTAGATTTGCTTTGTTTACACTGGCATATTTCTTACCACGCATGTTGTTTATTTCCAGATACTTCAGGTGTTCATTTGTCTCAATGTCTTCCAAGAAAATAGGATCCCAGGACACTGATGGTGTTGTAGTTGGAACAACAGTTGAACAGGTGTGCTCTAGCATGCCACTTTACGAAGATATGAAGTTGTGTCTAGACAAGGAAATCAAACTGAAGTTGCAAGAGGTGAATGAAACATTCACAAGCAATTTTGGGGAAGACCTTGAGACCGTTAGGTGTACATGAACATTCATAAGTCTAGCCTGTATCAAATTTCATGAAAATACCCCGCATTCCCATGTGCGGATATTATTCACTCGATCGTCTCTCATACAGACCCCAAGACAATGACCTTGAGCAGTGTCAGTGGGGCAAAGCGTGACCTTCTAGGCACGAGACTATGATGAGATGTATTAGATGGATGATCTCATGACTGTCATGACCCCTCTATTCATCTTGCCTAACAGCAGAGTCAACTCCAGAGATATTCTGAAGGATTGGGTAAAGGAGCCAACTCGTTTCAAGATGACCCCTAACTAGATCTATAAGACGAAGATATTGAGGAAGGAATACCAATACATGGTCATATTCACATGTTAACTAAATGACCAAGTGAGCACTGAGGCCTTCCCTCATAGTTGTGTGGTCATGCTACAACAGCTAGCTAGAGAAGGAAGACCATGCAACTAGTCCAGCATACTATGTCATCAACTAAAGCAGCAATTCACGAAGGCTCGACAGTTGCCCGAAGGCATGCATGTAAATATTTATATGTCTACCTACATTGTATATGCAGGTTGTGCCCGACATGAGCTCCCGGGGTTAGAGCGAGCATGGTCACGAGCGGAGACTGTTGTCAACAAATATTTCAAGCTATTATCCAAGTGCAGCTTCAAAGGGATCAAACGGTTGCCTGACCATCTTGTCGCCCCAATGTACAGGTTGATATTCGAATAGGATCCACCCTGCATGTCAGAAGAAGTGATGAAGGCATTGTTAGGAATTGCAGATTGGTATGCCTCACCCAACATCACATTCATCCAAATGTTGAGTGCGGAGAAGCCTCCACATGTTCTGCCAAAGTTTGCTTTTGACATGCTTTTCATGCAAGAAGTAGTGTATCATGTCTCAACAAGATTAACATCTAGGCTACAGCAGAAGAAGAAGACACGTTGGCCCACTCATCTGTTGCGGATTGGGTTATATGAGATCAAGAGCATCAAGTAAGCAGATGTTGAAGTTGAACAAATGAAGAAGTACCCATTTCACCTTCGAAGCTTCAACCCGTATGACCCACATTGCATTGTCAAGGATCACTGTGTGAGAGTTCAGTTCAGTTGGATCCATGGGGCATTTTAGTGGGCCAAGGAAGACTCATGGAGGTATTGTTACCATCATTCTAGACCCAATGAACAGGTTGATTTCGCCATAGAATGGTTAGCATGACAGCATGAAGCAGGACCATGGAGAACACCAGCAGTAGTTGCAGCCGCACAAATCGCAAAGGCAATAGATCCAATCATAATGGCGTGCGAAAAATGGAAGAGAAAGATTGTTGACCACATGGAGGAGGAACAAAGCTACTAGTTTTGAGCAGATCCACTTGTCGAACAAGTAGCTATGGCTATTCAACATAAGAGGCAGTATCATGAAAAGTGAATCGCATGAAGGCAGATAGATAAGAAGAGAATGGAAGAAATAGAGAAGGAGTTTCATGAGCTGAGGGAGCAACTCCGGAAAGAACAAGAATTTTTCAAATAGAAGATGGAAGCGTAACAACATCTGATTCAGCAAGGGCTGTATCATTTGCAGACATACGAAGCAGCGCACATATAGTTAGTTGATTCTTCTAAACATCTCGCATCTGGTGAATAGGGTGAGCCCTCGCAAGGGAAAGACTTTTCTCATGAGATAGAATAGACTTTCAAATAGTTAGATGTAGACATGGAGTAGCTGAAATCGGAACAGGACACTGACCTCATGCCTCACCACAGAGAGGTCGACTTGCTCACTGCAATGCATCAAGATGATGAGCACATCTCGAATGACCAAGGATGCACTGAGATCCTTGGTGATCAGCCAAAAGTAGAGATGCATGACAACTCCTTTGATAAATTTCAACATAGAGCTATGGACCCTGACAGAGTACCCACTTTGGAGGACCGAACATCCCATGAGCAAGTTGAAGAACAAGTGGTCATGGCCGATGTGCACAAGAACCGAGTTGCTTTGGCCGATGCAACTAGAGTGTATTCTCAAGCCACTAGCTCTAGTGTTCACTTCTTGATAGCTGAGAACGAGTGAATGGCGAATGAACTACAAGTCGCCAAGCAGGGAGAAGACTTGGTTACAATGTCCACCCGAGCTGAACTGAAGAAGGAAATATTAGAGGAAGTTTTGTCCCTGGACACAGTTATGTGAGCATTGTACTGCAAGTTTAGTACTGATGAGCACTAGTATTCCAACAATAATTCTACAACTCTTGGGGCTACCATCTTTACTTTATCAACCAGGGGTTCGTACAAACTTGGAGGTGAAAATGCTCTATACACAAGTAAAAGTGATGGTTCTGCCTTTTGTCACAATTCAGCGGGCAACAGACCACTAGGGTTTTCAAGCCATACTTCTATGGATTCAGAAGAAGCTTGATTGTTGATGAAAGAAAGAGAAATCTACTCTAAAATAAAGCTAGTCTACTACAATTAAGGAAAATGATTGAAATCCTATGCTAAAAACACACCATTCTCTAAATAATTGCTGAGAAACTATGCTTTAAAAAATGCCAAGCTAACATGTATGAAATGCTACCATATAAAGTATGGAAGTTGAAGACATCAAGCATCACTACTATGCATGTAAAGGACTGAAATAAATCTATTTTGTTCTTTTTATTTTTTTTATGGAAAATCGAGTGTAGACCCTAGTCTCTTTTAGTGATGTGGCATGTGGTTTAGTGATGCTAGTGGATGGTTGGGAGGTTTAGGAGATGGTTGGAAGGTTTGGGAGACCCTTGGGTGACCTGGTGTGGCTTCCTATAGGTTTTCCCTCAACTCAGCCTCAAAACAGGCCACTACAAGAAAACCTACAAGATGTATTAGAAGCCTGCAGGATTCCCTTTATTTCTACAAGATACAGCAGAGAGAAAAAAAAAATGGTTGCTGGAGGTGATGGAAGACTTGGAGAAGGTGATGGATGGGTGGTATGGAGTGAGAAAATTCCTAGAATCACTTATAAATCAAAACCAAGGTTAGGCGATGGTTGGATTCGCTCAACATGATTAGAGGAATTTCTATGTAAAATGATGAGATTGGTGAAGGTCTTGATGAAAGTAAGGAATAATTGTGGATGGATGGAGTTGAAGGTGGTAGCCTACTATGAGATCTATTTATAACTCTCAAGCACTTTCTCTACATCAAACATTTATAATTTCCAAAAATTTATGTAAACAAGAAGAATTCTAACAAGGTAGAAAAGCAGAATTTAATGAACTAGCTATCTACTTCACGCATGAGGAAAACTGCTAAATTAAATGGAATCATGGATGATATCTACTGTAAGACTGAAGATGGAATAGATGGTGATTGAATCCTACACTTGAAAAACTTATCAAATGCTGGTTCGAGTACAGTAAACTCTAAATCTTATGAGAAAATGGAAATCTATCTTTTTGGGGCTACATAAGGGTCTTTTCCTCAGATCATGATCCCTAAGGGAAGAGGTGAGGCCATGACACCTACTGATATATTTTTGGTGCTCATTTTCTCCCTTATAACCTACTATTGAAGTAGAGCACAAATGGAATCAAACTAATAAACAACTAATACTTGCAATGAAATACTTCTAAAGACAATTTAACCATGAATCTATGAAACTAAGCCAAGCATACAGATACAAGAAGAGGATAATTTGTTGCTAGGGTTGGGCCTTAACCCAAGACCTTCAGCCCTCTAAGTTAACTCAGTGATGGATAAAGAAAAAACTCATTTTCATTATCAAAACAAAAAATTACATCAATGTCTTCACAAGGCTGGTGCTTGAAAATAACTAGTGTTTTTTACAACAAAAATTTGAATCCTAATGAGGCTCTAGGCCTCTCTACTTATACAACTGAAGTCCCAACAAATTCCTTAAATATAGGGAGGCTTGACTCCCACACTCGAGATGAACTAATGCTTTGTCTATCACTTTCTCAGCTTCCTTTTGATCTTCATGACTTGGCTGATTGCACTCCGCGCTAGTGTGATCAATGGAATAATATTCGAATGGGGGAGGAGTCAATGCGGAGGATTTGTCTCCTACAATCTCACTCCCTTTTCCCATTGGAGTTTCAAATCTTAATCTTTCCAAAATTCCTTGATTTTCTATTCCAAACCATCATTCAATTCATATTAGTCCACTAGGCATAATATCTCACTTTAACTCATCTCATTAAACAAAATATAATCAAAACATGTAATAAATTGTGAGAAGAGTTTATTTTACTAACTAACAGGTGAATTGAGGGCCATACAATTACCCAATGATGAGGCTAATCAAGTACCGTGCATCAAGTTGTTGTTTATCTTCACGGATGGCAGCATCCATGTGTGAGAAGAGCACGCATCTTGAAGAAAATACATGTTGTCATTGATAACATGCGAGCATGGATGATGAAGTATAAAGGAGACCTACCTCCTTTGCCCAATATGATGAAGGACAATGCGATTGAGCTACAAGCATGTATCTGGAGTCAGATCCAGAACTATGAAGACCTACCGTAATTCATCACTAGCAAACAGGCTTCCCATGCACAAGTATTCAACAGCATGGACGATGTTGTGCACACATATGTGATTCCATCACTTGTGAATCTCACCCAAGAGAAGACCAAGAAGCAGGTCCAACAAGAGTTTGACTCGTACTTTGATGAGTTGATGCACATCGCCACCAGTCCAGACTTGCCTATCAATGTAGACATCATGCCCAAGTATGTTGTTGGTCTGGCCACATTGAGGACATTGTTGCACATTCTTTCAGATGTGTTGGACAAAGGATCCCAAGTAGTGTACCTGAATGCTATGGAGGCAAGGTTCAGGTTCCAGATCGATGTCACAGTGGAACACATGGACACTATCAGAGACTACTAATCTTGGCACCAATATGTTACCGTTGATCAGCATGAGGATGTCGAGCAATTGGACTTATAAAGTTCTATAAATCAAAATGATGTCTATTTTGGCATGTTTAAATCATTTTTCACATGGGTATGTGTGCTTTGTATTGTTGAGTCATGTCAAGTGTAAGTCAAGTCTCAAGAGTGAAAGTAATAGTCATAGAGTAGGTGAAGATTCATGAGGGTAGTTCAATGGTCACAAAGGGATATGTCAAGGATCACCCCACCCTTCGCTATAAATAGTCCCTCATAACTCATTGTATAGGCTTTTAGTCAGCCAAGATTATATTAAGACTATCTTGAAGAGGGCTTGGACAATATTGTAACGCGCCTTGGATTCTCCACTGCACGGAGCTAGTACATATCTTTGGAGGAGTAGATGGATGTGGTTGTAACGTTCTACTGATAGGGATAGAAAGTTTACATGGTGTATTGTATCATTGTGACTTACTCTTCTTTATATAATAAAAGGAAACACATTTTCATGCATATGTTGTTACTATAGTTGGAATGCTCCAAGTGCTTTAATGATATATGTTGTTTAACTTATGTACCTGTATATGAAATGATTGACATGAAATTCTATGAATCTTGTTGTTAATGTGTTGCATATGTTGTTAATTTTTTCACCGTCCATGTTTACTACTCTTTCGAACATCAGACAGACCTTTCTCTGAACCTTGTTGTATCAACCGTCACACCTGTCTCAAAATGATCCATGAGTGTTGTTTATGTTATCTTACCTTGTATATTTGGACTACCACATCTGTGTCAACTGCTCTACCCAAAGTTGTGCATGTCCTTTGTGTTATGTGTTCCTAGCTGAGTTGGAACTTACCCCTTTCAACTTGGAACTCACCTTCACCTTCCTCTCCCTTTGAAGTGTTGGAACCTCTCATACTCATTCCCTAACTCACTGCATCAATCACGCCCTTGCTATTGACAGAATTATCTTAATTGCCTCTGTGCGACATCGCAGTCAACAAATTACCTTATGACCCACTGTTGGGACTCTTACACTAAACAATCTAATGTCTAATTGGGACTTCTTACTAGGGAGATCCCCTTGACATGTTGGTGGGTCTAGCACCATCAACATTTTTGGTGCTAGAAGGAGGGCCCAATGACAAGCAGTGTCCTCTCATCCAGTTTTGAACATTTGCATATCTTTCATGGAGTCTTACATTCTTCTTCCCTTGAGGTGTTTTTCGAATCATGAAGATATCTTCATCTCAGGGAATCTTTTCAATCTCTTGTCTACTCACAAATATGATGGTGAACGTGAAGTGGCCTCCCCTGAGCACTTATAGAACTTCCTTTCCATGGTTCATGAGGAGGATAAGTTTACTGACGAATAGGCCAGTGTGCGGCTTGCATTCACACTTCGTGAATCCCCATTTGTTTGGGTGCTCAGCCTACCGGCTTACACCATGCACTCATGTGAGCACTTTTGTGATTTTATTGAAGACACATTCCATCATTTTGATCCAAACCATCTTGACCGGAAATTGTTACAGCAATGGAGGGCTCCAAATGAATCCGTTATTGATTTTTCAGAGAGCTTCCATGACTTACCGTTTCAAGCTCTGAAGAGCTAGATGAAATTCGCTTATCTTTGGGACAGGTTCAAGTATTGTCTTAAGAAATCTGCCCGTCCCAAGAGAGAGCTTGATATCAAGCCTCGCTCAACCTTCTTCATTGATGGAACTGTGTAATCCCATGTGGGACTAGGCATTGTCTCAATGGACTGTCTGCCTCCCTCTCATTCAACAATTCCACCATCGCCTAATGATGTTGAGGATCATGTTCGCACATTTTTTCATCCTTCACACCCTCCCAACATAACTACACTTAATTTTCATGCAGAGTTAGTTGTTAGTCCTTCAAGTTCCCATATGCATTCTTTTCTTCGACCTCCATCTTTGCACACAGGTGTTCCTTCGGATGACGTTGTCTTGTGTTCATCCATTCTGGAATCTTCACATGTTGTGAACGAGGAACAACCCACTAACGGAGTTGGTGTTGCACAACCAACATGCGTTGTCATTCATGAAGAGTATGAGTGGGAGCTTGAACATGAAGACTCGGCGAAGGATGAATCTCTTCCGTCTGAGCCCCCTTCGTTCCTTCCTATCTTCTTTTGTGAATCTACCATCCATGATTTTGTATGTGTGTCTTCATCTACAGATGCACCCATTGTTGATAACTCGCAAGACTCACCAGATGCTAGTCCATCATTCGACAACAGAGAGGATAAGTTATTCATTGAAGGTCCACTTGATCCTTCATCTTTCTTTTCCAGAAACAAAGAGGATGAGTTCATTCGCTTTTCATCTACCCCTTTGTTTGATTCATTTGATCATGAGGATTCATTTGATTTTTCTGATCGTGGTGGTCATGATTCTTTTGCTTCCATTTTTTATCATGATCATGAATCTATCGCAGTTGATCTTTCAATGACACCAGTTTATGATGATCTACCTGATGATGAAGTTGAGACACCCAAGACTGTCGAGGTACTTCAGCCTAAGATGATGGTTATGTCTAGTCCTCGCTCCCTTGGGATTAGTCTCACTTCCGATCATGAAACTGTTCAATCACCCAAGGCTCCTCGTCACTCATTTGTATGCATTGAAGATACATCTCACACACAGACCACACTTCCTCCACTCAAACTGCACGATCCCATTTCTCATGCATTGGAGGAGTCTTACATTGCAAGCACTCGTGCACAATGTAAGTTATCTTTATTTCTTTTTTTTTCTTCCATGTCTTAGTCAACAGTGTGCTTTTGCTTCAAAGTTGCACATAGTGTCATGCAGCACCATGATAAGTCCACGGACTATCCATCATGCACATCCACTCACTTATGTCCCGTGGGCACTTTGAAACATGAAGTGTGGCTATCTTCACTATCATATCTTTCTTGTATGCTGATCAGAATAACTAGGTTACTCACAAACCAAGCCTTCACCAATATGGGTCTGCCAATGCGTTAGTGGCTGCATTGGAAGTATCACTTCACGTGATCAGGCCCATGCATTCTTAGTGTAGGAGTAGGAATAGTGTTGGTTTTCAGTTGTTTGCTTGCATGTTTGTTTGCTTTCATGATTTGTTTGCTTTTTTTTTGCTTGCTTGTTTGTTTACTTGCTTTTCTCTCATTCTTATTTATGCTTTTGATTAGCTTTGTTGTTATTTCATTTGCTTATTTTGTTTGTAGGTTAGTTTTGCATGAAACCATGTGTGACTCATGAAACAAACTGGGTAAAGTACAAGAACGTTTGTAAATCTTTTGCTACATGGTTATTTGTCATCTTGCCCCTGTATGATGAACTTGTTACTCTTAGTCCATGATACATCAAAGTAAAATCTATACTGTTTGAAGTGAACCTTGGTGTAAACACAACGCTTGCATGCTAACTAGTGTCACCTTCTCTAGTCAATTGTTTTTTGGTTAACCCTTGCCAGCTCAGTCAAGTAGAGTAAGGTGAGGGGGAAAACCTTAATAGGCACCTTAAAGATATAATAAAGTACTTCTCTACTAGAATAAACTCCTCTTCTCTCAATAAGTTGGGATCACTCTTATGCCTCTGAAATGAATAAGTGTTATGCATAGTAAAAATGAAAAAAAAAATGAAAAAAAATGAAAAGTCAAAAAATGAAAAATGAAAAATGAATAAGGCAAAAGAAGAGAAAGGCTTTCTACATGGGGAGGTGATGAAAGTAGCTCCGTCAGGGCATTAACTAGGCTTGTTGGCAAGGAAGCCATGCTTTTGTTCGTATGTGACTCCACTGGGGTATTGTCCAACCCTGTTAGTAGTGGAGCAACACTAGAGATGAAACTAAGACTTCGAAAACTATACTGCTTGTGCACCTATATACCCCTCAAACCCAATCGAAAAAATTGTGTTGCCTTGCCTTGGAATGTGTGTCAATCAACCAAGAGTCTGGCAGATGCTACATACTACATCAAGTTAGTGTGAAACCAAGATGAGCTAAGAACTGAACAATACTTATGGAGATGTGAGACTTTACTTTCACAAACAAGAACTATGTAGAGAGTTCGAGTTCTACCAGTGTGTTGCCTGTTGAACATAGTCGATCCATTCCCCTCACAAGCTTCTTACCTGGACTTGGTCTAGCTACAGGCTAAGCATCCTCCCCTTGAAATTTGTGCAGTCTTAGAGGTTAACTAACCTATCCCTCTAGGAATTGCGCAATCCTCTCTGAAAACTTGTTAGTTTCAAGGATTGCACAATCCTACCAACAAACCCTCCCAGCAGGGATTGCACAATTTTTCCCACCAACACGCAGTTCAGCTTAGGATTTTTACAAATTTGGGTAGCATTCAACTATTGTACCCCAAATCTGTGCAATCCCCTTGAGCGTTTAGCCCAGCTTACAGTCAGGAATGCACATTTTTCCCAAGTAGTTGAGCAGTGGCACGCATGGACAGTCTTGTTGTCCAGTTCCACCCGAGACCGAGGAAACTTGACTTGCATGCATGCATGAGTGGATTTCCTGCAATAACAAAAGGCACATGCAAAAGGGATCCCATGATTCAAGGAGTTCTTTTTAGCAGCCGAGGATCACATACAAAGTTGTCTTAGAAGTTTCTCTCTAAGTGTTTCTTTTTCCTATATTTGTGGAATGTGCATCTTGAGACAAAAATTATTTATTCGACACATCAAAGCTCATTCATTCACATTGATCTTGGAGCTCTAACATCCCACAACACATCTAGGACTTTTCAACACATCTGTCTCAGCTATTCACGGGTAAGTGGCCTTAACTTGTCTTTTTCAGCATTTCTGTCATTTTTCCTATATTTGCTTGTTTGAGTGTTGTTTGATTTATTTCTTTGAATGCATTTTGTCATTTACATATATTCTATCATGTCCTAGATCTATTTCAATTTTCATTTCTATCTCACTAATGTTGCATCCATGAAACTGTTTTGCACGGTTGTCTGCCCAACCGGCGAACAGCCCCACCCACATGCATGTTGATCTGTTTGCTCAATCTTCCATTCATGTTTTTCATGAACTAATTATCACTCCTATCGTCACTTAGTGGCACCATGTATTTCATCGACTTACATGCTTTCAGTTGTCTGCCTGCGAGTAAGCCCATCCTTGACCCAGTCTCTACCTTCACCAAGGCTTCATTGTGCAAGCTAAAGAAGGAAGGCTCACCTTCCTCTCTAGATTTGCACATTCTAGCCCAACACTGACTTCCTTGATTGCATTGCGCATTTCTAGAGGTCAGTGGTTTCTTGGCCCAAAAATTTGCATAAAATTGCCCCTGGGCTAGCAACCTGTCCCAGCTAGAATTGCACATTGTGCAATCCCAACAGCCAACTGCGCAACTGAATTGTGCATTTTGAAGATCCAACAGTCATTTTCGCCCCCTAGTTAGTCCATACTGCCTTTTGCATAGTTCTGGTAGCCAGTCACTCAGCCTCCCAATGAAATTTGTGTAATCTTGCTCATTAGTTCCCAAGTATGTGGTGTGACCTTCCCTGAATTTTCTTTTTTCTCATTGACATATTTCTTCCCACGCATGCTTCTTCTTTCCACATCTTTCAGGTGTTCATATGTCTCAATGGATTCCAAGAGAACAAGATCCCAGGACAATGATGGTGTTGCAATTGGAACAACAGTTGAACAGGTGTCCTTTAGCATGCCTATCTACGAAGATACAAAGTTTTATCTAAACAAGGACATCAAACCGAAGTGGCAAGAAGTGAATGAAACATTCATAGGTGCCTTTTGGGAAGACCTTGAAGACCATCAAGTGTACGTGAACATTCATAAGTCCGGCTTGTACCAGATTGCATGCAGATACCATGCATTCCCATGTGCGGATATGATTCACTGGATCATCTGTCACACTGACCCCCGAGATGATGAACTTGAGCAGTGTCAGTGGGACGAAGCTTGAAACCTTCTATCCGTGAGACTATGATGAAATATATCATATGGATGAGCCCATGACTATCATTACCTGTTTATTCAGCTTTCCCAATAGGATAGACCACTCCAGGATATTCTGAAGGATTGGGTAAAGGAGACAACTCATTTCAAGATGACCACTAACCGGATCTATAAGATGAAGATATTGAGGAAGGCATACCAATACTTGGTCATATTCGCATGTCGACTGAGTGGCCAAGTGAGCACTAATACCTTCCCTCAAAGTTGGGTGGTCGCGTTGGACCAATTGGATAGAAAAGGAAGACCATGCAACTAGTCTGGCATACTAGCTCCTCAGCTGAATGAGAGAGTCACGAAGGCTCGACAGTCACCTGAAGGCATGCATGTAGATATTTATATGTTCACCTACATTCTAGATGCAGTCTATTCCCGACATGAGTTCCTAGGCTTAGAGTGGCAATGATCACTAGTGGAGACTGTTGTGAGCACATATTTCAAGCTATTCTCCGAGTGCAACTTTAGAGGAGTGATCAAACGAATGTCTGACCATCTTTTCACCCAATGTATAAGTTGGTATTCAAACAGGATCCACCCTACATGTCAAAAGAAGTGTTTAAGGCATTGTTAGGCATTGCAGATTGGTATGCCCAAGGGAAAACATGTTCACCCAAATATTCAGTGTAGAGAAGCCTCTACATGTTCTACCAAAGTTTACTTTGGACATGCTTTTCATGCAAGAAGTAGTGTATCATGTCCCAGTAGGGTTAACAGCTAGGCTGCAGCGGAAGAAGAAGGCACCTTGGCCCACTCTTCCATTGCAGATTGGGTTATATCAGATCAAGAGCATCAAGCAAGCGGATTTTGAAGTTGAACAAATGAAGTACCCATTTGATCATCGAACCTTCAACGCCTATGACCCACATTGCATTGTCAAGGATCATTGGATGAGAGTTCAGTTCAATTGGATCCATTGGGAATTTCACTGGGCTGAGGAAGACTCATTGAGGGGTTGTTACCATCATTCCAGACCCAGTGAATAGGTTGATTTCCCCATAGAATGGTTAGCATGGCAGCATGAATCAGCACCATGGAAAACACCAGTAGCAGCAGCAGTAGCAACAATACAAGAGGTAGCAAAGCCAAGATTACTAGCGCATGATAATGGGAAGAGAAGTATTGTTGACCACATGTAGGAGGAACAAAGCTGCAAGTTTCAAGCATATCCATTTGTAGAACAAGAAACTACGACTACTCAACATAAGTGACAGCAGCATGAAAAGCGAGTCACTTAAAGGTAGAGAGATAAGAAGAGTGGAAGAAACAAAGAAGGAGTTGCGTGAGCTTAGGTAGAAACTCCAGAAAGAACAAGAGTTGCACTAAAAGAAGAGGGAAGTGTAGCAACAACAGATTCAGTAGAGGGCACATCACGTATAAACAGATGAAGTAGCACCCATAGAAGTAGTTGATTCTTTTGAATAGTTGTCATTGGGTGAACAGGGTGAGCCCTCGTAGGGGAAAGACTTTGCTCATGAGATAAAACAGTCTTTCAAACAGGTGGATGAAAACATGGAGCAGCCAGAATTGGAACAGGACACTGACCTCATGCCTCACCATAGAGAGGTCGACTTGCCTGCTGCAATGCATCCAGATGACGAGCACGTATCGAATGACCAAGGATGCACTAAGATCCTTGGTGGTCATCTGGAATCAGAGATGCACAACAACTCCTTTGATGAATCTCCACATAAAATTGTCCACCCTGACAGAGTACCAACTCCGGAAGACCGAACATCCCCTAAGAAAGTTGAAGACCAAGTGGTCATGAATGATGTGCATAAGGACCTAGCTACTTTGGCTAATGCAACTAGAGTGTATGCCACCACCACTAGCTCTAGTGTTCTCTTCCTCATAACTGAGAATGAGTGAATGGCGAAGGAACTACAGGTGGCCAAGCAGGGAGGAGACTTGGTGACAATGTCCGCCCGAGATGAATCGAAGAATGAAATACTGGAGGAAGTGTAGTCCTTAGACATGGTTATGTGGGCATTGTACTCCAAGTTCAGTACCATGCATCAAGAAGTTGTTCATCTTCATGGATGGCAGCATCCATGTGTGAGAAGAGCTTTCATCTTCAAGAACATACATGCCTCCATTGATAACATGCAAGAATGGTTGATGAAGTATAAAGGAGATCCACTTCATTTACTGAAGATGATGATGCCTAAGGCAGTTGAGATGCAAGCATGTATTAGGAGTCAGATCCAGAACTATGAAGACCTACCGCAATTCATCATTGGCATACGGGATTCCCATGCATGAGTATTCAAGAGCATGGAGGATGTTGTGCACACATATGTGATTCCATCACTTGGGACTCTCACCCAAGAGAATACCAAGAAGTAGGTCCAACAGGAGCTTGAGTTGTACTTCGATGAGTTGATGTGCATCACCACCAGTCCAGACTTACCTATCAATGTAGACATCATGCGCAAGTAAGTTACTGGCCTGGAGACATTTAGGACATTGTTGCACATTCTTTTAGATGAGATGGATAAAGAAGCTCAGGCAGTGAACCCAGATGACATGGAGGCAAGGTTCAAGTTCCAGACGAATGTCACAGCGGAACACATGGACACTATCAGAGACTACCAACATTGGAACCAATATTTTATTATTGATCAGCATGAGGTTGTCGATCATTTGGACTTATATAGTTGTCTGAGTCAGAGTAGTGTCTAGTTTGTCTTGTTCAAGCCATTGTTCACATGGTTACATGTGCTTTGTATTCTTGAGTCATGTCAAGTGTAAGTCAAGTCTCAAGAGTGAATATACTAGCCATAGAGTAGGTGAAGAGTCACAAGGGTAGTTGAATGGTCACAAAGGGGAATGTCAAGGGTCACCCCACCCTTTGCTATAAATAGTCCCTCATAACTCATTGTATAGGCTTTTGGTCAACCAAGCATCTATTAAGACTATCTCTAATAATGCTTGGATAGTACTATAATGCACCTTGGCTTCTCCATTGCACGGAACTAGTACATCTCTTTGGAGGAGTAGGCGGATGTGACTGTAACGTTCTACTGTTAAGGCTAGCAGGTTTACATGGTGTATTGTATGATTGTGACTTACTCTTCTTTATATAATAAAAGCCAACACATTTTCATGTATATGTTGTTACTGTAGTTGGACTGCTCCAGTTTCCTTAATGATATATGTTGTTTAACTTACGTACTTGTATAGAACTAATTCACATGCAATTATATGAATCTTGTTGCTAATGTGTTGCATATGTTGTTAATTCTGTCACCATTTGTGTCGAATGCTCTGCCAAAAATTAGACAAACATTTCTCTGAACCTTGTTGTATCAACCATCACACTCATTTCAAACTGATCTATGAGTGTTGTTCGTGTTATCTTACCTTGTATGTTGGGACTCCTGCATCCGTATCGACTGCTTTGACGGAAGTTGTGCATGTCCTTTGTGTCGTGTGTTCCTAGCCAAGTTGGGACTGATCCCTTTCAACCTAGAACTCACCTTCACCTTCCTCTCCCTTCGAAGTATTGGAACCTCTCATACTCATTCCTTGACTCACTGCATCAGTCACACCCTTTCTACTGACAGAGTTATCTTACATTCCTATGTGCGATATCGTGGTCAAGGCAATACCTTACGACCCACTACTGGGACTCCTATACCAAACGGTTTGAGGTCTAATTGTGACTTCTTACCGGGGAGATACCCTTGAAATGTTGGCGGGTCCAACAACATCAACATGGGGTATTAATGTTTCCTTAGGTGGTGTGTAATATTGGTGTAGTGAGAAAATGAGGATATGCTTTCAGAATTCTTCAATGACTGTATGTTGGGAAAATTCCTTATAGATGTGGAAGCCCAAAATACCCATCCTACTTAGCTAAATAAGTGCGTTGGTCTAAATTGTATTTCCAAATGACTAGATAATTTTCTTATTTTTGAATCCATAGTCAAGTAAATTCAGTGCATCAAACCACAGACTGTGTTGAGTGGTATATTCTATCATTCTCAAATTTTCTTCAATCTAAAAGGGGACTTCTAAAAATCTACAAGCCCCTTTAAGATGAACTCTTCTTCGCTAAAATAAGATTATTTTATTGAAATGGTAAAATAATACTGGGAGAATTTTAAACCTCTTTGTGGTGCCTTTGTTGGAAAACATTTTGTTGGGAACCTCTATAAAATGAAAATAAAAAAACCAAGGTATGGGTTGCAATGAAGAAAGAAGTGTATATGGAAGAGCTCAAGTATTTGGAGGATAAGTTAAATGAAATTACTTCAATCGATCATGAGGGATATGTTTTAGAGGAAACTAAATCATTCGTCATCCAACTGGAGAAAAAAATGGAATATATTTTCAATCAAATGGAATAGGAATGGATATTGTAGAGTAGGGTTGTCTGCCTTGAGAATGGGGATAATACCACCAAATTATTTCATGTACTTTCTAAGGTTCAAAAGATTTCAAATACTATATACTCTTTGAAATATGATTTAAGGAGGGAGGTATCTATTTTTCCTGATTTAGCATCCTTGGGTTTTTGTTGTTTTACATATTTATTCCATGCCTAAGAGAGGGCCACGATTCTGAAGATTACTCATACTACTCTTCCCTTTTCTAATTTTTTAAATGAGGAAGAGAATCGAGACCTAATAGTTGCAATCGCAAAAGATGAACTCTAGGCTAATTTATAGATAGCTAGAAAGACAAAAGTCTCAGTTGGGATGGGCAGGTTGTTGAGTTATTTTTGGGCCTGTATGAGATCTTGGGAAATGATCTATTATCTTTTGTTGAATAATTTGGTAGGGATCATTATATGCTTCCCTCCCTAAAATCTACATTTATTTCTCTTATCCAAAAATTTGATTCTCCATCCTCTTTTAATGACTTCTAACCCATCTCATTATGCAATGTTGTATACAAAGTCATAATGAAAATTATTTTCCTTCATCTTAAGCCTGTTCTGTCAAATATATCTCAATGTAACAATTTGGTTTTCTAAACAGAAGGAAAATACATGAGTCTATAGGAGTTCCTCGAGAAGGCCTTCACAGCTCGAAAACCATGAATTTAAATCGGGTTGTTTTCAAACTGGACTTCTCCAAGGAATACGATCACCTCAGTTGGATCTACCTGGGACTTCTTCTCACTCATGTGGGGCTCATCCTTGACTTCATAACATGGGTAATAATTTTTAATTAAACAGTATCATTTTTTGTCCTTATTAATGGAGTTGATTCCCTTTTCTTTCATTCCCGAAGGGTCTTCTTGTAAAGGTTCCCTTTGTATGCTCTCTTATTTATTTTGGCTGTGAAGGGTCTCAATAGGATTATAAAGGAAGTGAAATCCAATGGGAATTTTCATGGATTTTATGTATCTCGTGTTCGATACTACTTCCCACCTTCTCTTGTTGATGATATCCTAATATTCTATAATGGGGATGTTTGGGCGATGGTATGTCTTAAAATAATTATGTCAAACTTTGGAAAGGCCTCGAGTATCATTTGGTCAATTTTATCACTTCTTAAACTAACTAAACCACAACCATTAATTATCAACCAAGGTAGGTATTTTTATTTCAAAGGTGTTTTCACTATCTGTGCAGATATATGTAATAGCTAGGTAATAAAGAAAAGATGGCATTGAACACGCTTGGAGAAATTAAAATACTCTTGCAGAATGGAAAAAGAGAATTGCATGAATTAAAAGGCACACTACAAAAGTGAAACACACTTTGCAAGGAAAGAATCCACACTTCTTAAAAACTTCAAAATAAAGATAGGTGTGCCATACACCATCAGCTAAATATATAACAGGAATTAAATAACATGGAATTGATTAATCTGCGTAACAATAGATAATAAATATGGAAACAAAAGCATATCTATCCCATAATAAACATGTCAAACAATAATAAGAAATCCACACTTAACACATGAAAGAAATAAATATCCTTACAACACTTTGATCCTTACTAGAGAGGAGGGTCCTTCCTCCCTTGCAAGGTGTAGGAAGAAAACAAAAACTTAGTTAAAAATTCAACATAGAAATTGCAATAACATCACTAGATATGATTATATTCAAAATAGCTAAAGAGTACAAGATCAAAATGTCGGTATTTTCTCTATTATATTCGTCCCCCTTCACTTGAGACAAAGATATTTTTATAAAATCTTTTTAGAGTCCCAAGGTTAGGAAAACAAATGAGTCATGAGAAACTTGGCATTTAAAAGATTTTGAAATAAATGAATTTGGAGTTTAGAAGCTTTTGCAATTCTTCTTTTACTACTTCTTTAAGTGTTGGGTTCATGCATCATTGTGGTTTCCTAACAATATTTCAATCTTCTTTCAAGTAGATGTGGTGGATACACATGTTAGGGTGAATTCCTTTCATGTGTGTGTAGTCCCATGCAAATGCCTTTTTATGTCTCTATAACAGCTATAACAACAAGATGTTTTGTTTGGGAGTCAGATTAGTATTAATATTCAAAACATTTCCTAGATCTATTTCAACTCGAATGATCTTTAGATTAGGGGTGGTTTCATATGTTAGGACTCAAGTCTTCCATGGTATCTTCCACCCTTAAATCATCAATAGAAGTAACAAGAAGGGAATTATTGATCAAGCCATTAATAATATCAACCTCGATTTCATTCTTAAAATAATGGGATTTCCCAAGAGTGAGGAGTGGCTGAGAATGATCTAATTCATGCTCAAATTCATCCCATAAGGGATTTGCCAAACCCCTACTTGGTTTTATAGGAGGATAAAGGTTGAAGTTGTTTATGGCTTGTCCATCTCAAATCATCATGAAGCCCAACCTACAACCTATTAATGCATCTACGGTCACCAACCAAGGCCTTCCTAATATTAGGGGATGTCCCTTGAGATTTGATTTGGTTTGAAAAATAAACAATTATTTTGGATACCTCTAGGAATACAATGTTGTGACTAAGTCCCCTACCACTTCTTCAGGTTTAACAGGCGACCTATCTGCTAGTTCTAGCACTATTGGTGTTTTTCTCAGCCATGCAGTCATAGAGAGGTGATGTTTTCTTTAGTCATTACATTTATTGCTACCCCTAAATCAATTAATGTATTCGAAATGGGCTTCCCATCAATATAAACTGTGACTGTAGGATTCCCTGGATCATGGTATTTGGCCAAAAGAGGCTCACCAATTGTTAGTTGTGATAACTCTCCCATCACATAGGTGGTAACATGATCTTTGGGCTTCCTTCTAGGTTTCTTAACACATATGTATCTTATTGCTTTTACATAGATGGGAACATCCTTAATGGCTTGCAGCAAGGGAATTCTTTTGTGTAGATTTTTTAACTCCTTCAGAAAATCACATTTGGGCTATGGAATCATCCTACTTTCAGCTAGTCGTTACGGATATGGAGGATACTTGGTTATATAATAGTTGGAGTAGTTGTTACAAATGTGTCATCATTATTTGAATCATTTTTTATAGGTGTAGTAGTTTCATGAAAATCCAAAGGATCATCCCTAGGTGATTCACATTCCCCTTCAGTAATGACATGAGAGGTTTTTGAGTTTACTACTTTTCCTGATCGAAGGTGGATCTCATTGCATGAAAAAGGGGTAGTGTAGTAAGTTTGGAAAGAAGTGGGGGCTTATATATTATGAGATGCCTTATTATTTGGGTTAGGTTTATATTGTATAGGTAATTGGGGACGTATGGAAGGAGTAGTAACATATGATGAGACAGGTAGAAGTTGTAATTGTTGTTGCACTGGTAATGCAAGAAGGACTAGGCCTAAATAGTTTCCCTTCCAATTCTATCGCCAAGAATACATCAGAGATGGAGGATATTGAAAAGTTGGAGAAGCAAACCATTAGCTGGAGAAGGAGTAGGATACTGCAATGGAAATTGTTGATCATTACATACATTACTCCACAGATTGAAAGAAAAATATTGAGACATACCTGGTGGTCATGTTTGCCAAGGCTTACTTGACCCAATAAAGTAAGATAGAACATCCTCACTAGATTCTTTGAGTGTTGCCTTCGATTTGGGGAACTCTGGACAATAGCCTATAGAATGCTCCAGCTCACAAATATTGCACAAGTCAATGTTTTTGACTCTACATTCCTTTAGGGAATGTTTCTCTTTACATTTATGCATAACACACCCAAAGTTTTGTCAACTTCATCCTATGCCTTTTTCACTTGTGTTGTTGTCAATTCAGAAGATAAGCTACCAAGAAGATTGACCTTTAGATTTTCAAATAGGTCTCCAATCTTAGCTCTGGTCACACCTCCATTTTCAGATTTCTATATTTTAATAAAGGCATCTTGTGCCATGCTTCCTCCTCATGATGATCCTCAAAAACACCTTAAGAAGAGTTTTATTATCTCATCATATGGCCCTAGAGAGATATCTCCTTTTCATAACATTTTCAACATGTCAAGGAAATAATCTCTTGTTCCTCAGCTGAATATTATTTTCAAAATTGATGGATCCAGATCACTATGTTTGGACATTTGTACATTATAATGGAACTACTCTACATAATCTTCCAATTTATCTTCTTCCTTGTGTGTCATTCTGAATATCTTCTCTCTTATATCTCTCATTCTGCAATAGTCCTAGTATTTTTCCATAAATTTAGTCTTCATATCTCCCCATCTTTAGATAGTGGCAGAACGTAGTCCCATAAATCATCTTAATTTTTCTCCTTTCAAAGTGGCAGGAAATAGTTTTAGCTTCTGAGCATCTAAAGTGTAGTCATAACTCTCACACAGAACATCAATCTCAAAAAAGAAACATCAGGATCTTCTAGAGTCAATCCCTGGAAAGATGGAAGGGTTGATAGAGGGATATTTTTCATGGGGGCTTCTCCCCTTATATCACTTATTGGAAATTCAAAAGTGGTAATGGTGGCATATGTCCCATTATTGTTGTTGTTATTATCCCCCATTGCAAATTCTCCTGATTCTTGTTGTGGTGAGTATCCTTATAAATATTGTCAGGGTGAATGTTCTATAGATAGAGAGTCTTGTGATAATGGCTTGAATTATTCTAGGACTGGTTGTTTTACCATACTGCCTGAGTCGAGTTATTGAAGAGTAAAAGAGTATTCTTATGATTCTGGTTCTTGATGTTTCCCACTCATTTCCCCTTGTCCTTCTAATACAAAATCCTAGCCACTAGTTTCTCCATGTTGTTCCTGAATTGATTTTACCGATTTGGGAGTTTGGAAGCTAGTTTGAGGAAAATCAAGTCCTAAAATAGAGGAACTAGATAATATTATTTATGATGTAGAAATATCATCTCTTTCTGGTCTTCTTTTTCTTACATCCCTATGTGGAGTTGACTTCTTGCACTCTGCTTTTGAGATCAATTCTTGGATAAATGTTTTTCTCCCTTGATCAATACTTTTCTTGTTCTTTCTATGACCCCTTTTTCCTGTAGACTTATTAGAGTTTCTACATTTTGTTTCTTATTCACTCATACATACTACACATGGACCATATGTGGAATTATGCTCACACCCTAACTGTCTTAATTATTACAGTGGTGAGCCCACTCAGGTGTATTAGAGGGATCGGCCAGTTCTTACCTCTCCTCTTACTACCTAGCATCTGTGAAATTAAAGACACGTTATCACAACAAAGTTCAAAAATTTTCACACCCTAAGTGTTATAATTTTTAAAGTGGCTAGCCCACTCAGGTATATTTGAGAAATATCCAAGTTCTTACATTTCATCTTACCGCCCAGTGCTTGTAAAATTTGAAACGCTCTATCGAAAAAAAAATCAAAAGAAAGTGTTTACTGAATGTATCAATTAACAGCCTTCCCCTGCAACGGTGTTAAAATGTTGGTCATTTTGATCACTTCTTAATGAAAAATCCACAATTATTAATTAGCAACCAGGGTAGGTCTTTTTATTTCAAAGGTTTCTACACTATCTATGTTGATACATGTAACAACTAGGTGAAACAGAAAAGATGTTGTTGAACACGCTTGTAGAAAATAAAATACTCTTGTTGAATGGAAATACAAACTTGTATGAATTAAAAGGCACACTGTAGAAGTGAAACACACTCAGAAAGGGAAGAATCCATAGTTCATAAAAACTTCAAAACAAATATAGGCACACAATACACTATCAGCTAAATATATAACAAGAATTAAATAACATGAAATTCATTAATCTGTGTAACAACACACCATAAATATGGAAGCAAAAGTGTATCTATCCCATAATGAACATGTGAAACGATGAAAAGAAACCCACAATTAACACATGAAATAAATAAATATCCTAGCAACACTTCTATCCCTACTAAAGAGGAGGGCCCGTCCTCCCTAGCAAGGTGCAGGAAGAAAACAAAAGCTTAGTTAAACGTTCAATACATGAATTGCAATAGCATCACCAGATATGCTGATATTCAAAATAGTTGAAGAGTACAAGATAAAAATGTCGATATTGTCTCTATTCTATTTGTCACCCTTCACATTAGGCTAAGCACTTTTTTTAAATTCTTTTCAGAGTCCCAAGGTTTTGAAAATGAATCAGCCATGAAAATCTTGGCATTTAGATTCTTTTGCAATAAATGAAGTTGGCATTTATAAGCTTTCACAATTCTTCTTTTACTACTTCTTTAAGTGTTGGTTTCATGCAACGTTGTGATTTCCTAACTTGATTGCAATATTCTTTTAAGTAGATGTGGTGGGTGCACATGTTACGGTGAATGCCTTTCATGTATGTGTAATCCCATTCAAACGCATTTTTATTTCTCTATAATAGTTGTAAGAGAATCATTTTGTGTTCGGGAGTCACTTAGGATTGACATTTAAAATTCTTCTTTGATCTATTTTAACTAGAATGCTCTTGAGATTAGGAGCCGTTCTCATATGTTCTAGACTCAAGTCTTCCATGGTGTCTTCCACCCTTAAATCAAAAATATAAGTAACAACAAGGGAATTATTGATCAAGCCATTGATAATATCATTCTAGATTTCATTCTTAAAATATTGGGCTTTGCCAAGAGTGAGGAGTGGTTGAGAATGATCTGATTCAGGTTCAAATTTATCACATAAGGGATTTTCCAAATCCCTACTTGATTTTTTAGGAGGATAAAGGTTGAGGTTATTTATGGCTTGTCCATCTAAAATCGTCATGAAGCCCAGCCTACAACCTATGAATGCATCTACAATTGCCAACCAAGACATTCCTAATATTAAGGGATGTCCCATGAGATTTGATTTGGTTTGAAAAATAAGATATTTTGTTGGATACTTCCATGAATATCTGTGGTGGTTATGTCCTCTACCACTCCTTCAGGTTTAACATGTGACTTATTTGCTATTTCTATCACTGTAGGTGTTTGTCTCAGCCAGTGTAGTCCTAAAGATGTGAATATTTCATTAGTGATTGCATTGATTGTTGCCCCTAAATCAATTAATCTATTTGGAATAGGAATCCCATCAATATAAACAGGGACTGTAGGATTCCCTAGGTCATTGTATTTCGCCAAAAGAGGCTAAAAAACTATTAGTTCTGACAACTTTCCCATCACATGGATGGTAACAGGATCTTTGGGCTTCCTTCCATGTTTCTTAACACATAGGTATCTTACTGTTTTCACATAGATGGGAACATCCTTAATGTCTTGCAGCAAGGGAATACTTATGTGTATATTCTTTAACCCATTGAGAATATCAAATTCAAGTTGTGGAATGGTCCTAGTTAGCTAGTCATTGCAAATAGTGCAGATCCATGGTTACTATAACAATTGGATTAGTTGTTACACGTGTCATCATAATTTGAACCAGTCATTACATGTGTAGCAGTTTCCTCAAAATCCAAAGGATTATCTCTAGGTCACTCACATTCTCCTTTAGTAATGATAGGGGAGGTTTTTGACTTTACTACTTTTCCTAATCAAAGTTGGATCTCATTGCATCCAATAGGGGTAATGTAGTAAGTTTGGAAAGAAGTGGGATCTTCCATATTCTAAGTTTCCTTATTATTTGGGTTAGGGTTAGATTATACAGGTAATTGGGGACGTATGGGAGGAGTAGTAGTAGATCATGAGAGAGGCAGAAGTTGTAATTGGTGTTGCAGCAGTAACACAGGAGGGACAGGGTCTAAATATTTTCTCTTCCAATTATGGGGGCCAAGAATACTACTGAGATGGAGGATACTAAAACGGTTGAGAAGGAGACCATTTTTTCCATGGAGAAGGAAATTGAGGTCGAGGAGGAGAAGGATATTTCCATGGAAAATGTTGAGCATTATATACATTATTCCACATATTGAAGAGAAATATTGAGACATACATGGTGGTCATGGTTGCCAAGGCTTCCTCGACCTAATAAAGTAAGACTGAACCTCCTCACTAGATTCCTTGAGTGTTGCCTTTAGTCTTCGGAGCTTTGGATGATAGCCTGTAGAATATTTGTGTTTTCATTAATTTGGCAGACAAGGTACTGAGAACACTAGTTTGGAGATTTTGAAACAGGTTTCCAATCTCATCTCTGGCAACACCTTCATTCGCAGATTTCTATAATTTTAATAGAGGCATCCCGTTCCATACTTCTTCATCATTAAGATCCTTGCGAACATGTTAAGCAAAGTTTTATTATCTCATCATATGGTCCTAGAGGTATATATCCTTTTCTTAATAGGTTCAACATGTCAAGGTAGTCATCTTTCATTCCTCAGATGAATATAATTTTCAAAATCTCTAGATCGAGATCGCTATGTTTGGACCTTTGTAGATTATAATCGAACCTCTCTACATAATCTTCCAAGTTCTCTTCTTCCTTCTATGTCATTCTAAATATCTCCCCTCTTAAATCAGTGGTTTGGCAATAGTCCTGTTATTTTTCCAGGAAAATAGTTTACATATCTGCCCATGTTTGGATAATGACAAAACCTAGTCCCATAAACCATCTTCATGTTGCTCCTTTCAGAGTGGAAGGAAATTGTTTTATCTTCTCAACATCTGACGTGTAGTTATAACTCATCCACGGAACATCAAACTCAAACAAAAAAGTATCAGGATATTCTACATCCAATCCCTCAAAAGATGGAAGGGATGATAGAAAGATATGTTTCATGGGGGCTTCTGCCCTTATATCACTTATTAGAAATTCAAAAGTGGTAATAGTGGCATATGTCCCATTATTTTTTTTGTTGTTATCCCGCATTAGGAATTCTCCTGATTCTTATTCTGGTGAGTATCCTTCTAAACCTTATTTGGGTGAATGTTCTGTAGATAGAGACTCTTGTCATAATGGCTCGGATTGTTATGGGTTTGGTTGTTTTACTGCACTTCCTACGTCTGGGTATTGAAAAGTAAAGTAATGTTCTTCCAATTTCGGTTCTTGATGCTTCCCACTAGTTTCACTTTGCCCTTCTAATTCAAAATCCTAGCCACTAGTTTCTCTATGTTGTTCCTGAGTTGAGTTTATAGATCTGGGAGCTTGTAGGCTAGTTTGGAGAAAACTAGGTCCTAAAATAGAGGAACCAGATACACTGGTTTTTTATGTAGAAGTAGCATCTTTTTGTTGACTTGTTTTTCTTATGTCCTTATGTGTAGTTGACTACTCCCTCTCTTCTTTTTAGATCAATTATTAGGTAAATTTTTTTATCTCTTGATCAATATTTTTCTTGTTCTTTTTATGTCCGCTTTTTCCTATAGATTTATTAGATTTTCTACATTTTTCTTCTTCTTCACTCATACATCCTCTACATTGACCATACGTGTAATTATTTTCATACCCTAACTCTGTTTAATTATTAGAGTTATGTGTAGGTTCTTACCTCTCGTCTTACCACCCAATAGCTCTAAAATTATAGACATGCTATCAAAAGACAATTCAAAAATTCACACACCCTAAGTGTTTTAATTATTACAGTGGTGAGCCCACTCAGGTATATTAGAGAGATGTGTAGGTTCTTACCTCTTTTCTTACCAAATGTATCAATTAACAGCCTTCCCCAACAATGGCGCCAAAATGTTTGGTCAGTTTTATCACTTCTTAAAGTAACTAAAGCACAATAATTAGTTATCAAATAGTGTAGATATTTTTATTTCAAAGATTTATGCACTATCTGTGCTGATATATGTAACAACCAGATAAAACGAAAAAGATTTCATTGAACATGTTTGCAGAAATTAAAATACTCTTGCAGAATAGAAATATAAACTTTAAACTAAAAGGCACATTGCAGAAGTGAAACATACTTGGCACAAAAAGAATCCACACTTCATAAAAAATTCAGAATAAAGATAGGTGTGCCATACACTATCAGCTAAAGATATAATAGGAATTAAATAACATGGAAATGATTAATCTGTGTAACAACACACAATAACTTTGGAAGTAAAGTGTATCTATCCCACAATGAACATGTACAATGATAATAAGAAATACACACTTAACACATGAAACAAATAAGTATCCTAACAACATTGTGACCTCTGCTAAATAGGAGGTCCCTCCCTCTGTAGTAGGGTGCAAGAAGACAAAGAAAACTTATTAAAAATTCAACACATAAATTGCAATAACATCACCTGATATGCTTATATTCAAAATAGCTCAAGATTACAAGATCAAAATGTTGGTGTTGTCTCTGTTCTATTCTTTCCCCTTCATATAAGATTAAGCTATTTTTATAAAGTCTTTTTAGAGTCCCAATGTTAGGAAAACAAATTAGTCATGAGAATCTACAATTCTCATAAATCTGCAGTTCTCATGCTAACTAAATTAAAAAAAAAAAAAACAACAATAAAAAGATATAAATTGTTACAAGTTGTTTCAATAGAGATTTGTTGTGGTTACACCACTCTTGTTTAGACACAATTGTAACTTATTAGATATTCTTAAGTTTCTACATTGAATTACTTTATTCGGCCCTTGACAGTTGTCTTTGAAAATGGCAACTACAATACTGAAAATTTGCAGTGTAACAACAACTTCATGGTGTAACAACAACTCGAACTATGTACAACATAAAATGATAAACCCAAGGTGTAATAGCAAGGAATACCAACAATCAATTCTCTATGGCTATCAGTAGCTATGGAAATACCTGAAACAAAATCATTTTGAATAACTCTTCCAAATATGACCTAGTTAGTCATTCCAAACAAAGCATCATTTCATTCAATACTTAGTATAAAATAGCATAATAATATGTCAATGAAAATATTTCTTCTTTAGGAGAGGGAGTGACATTGTACTAGGGAGATTGTAGGTTAAAATTAGGGAAGATGGCAAAACATGGGGGAAAGGATGACTGAAATATCCTTAAATATTGCACACAATGTCTCCCCACAGCTGAATCCACTGCATGTCCTCATGCAGTCTCTTCAGAATATTCAGGGTCCTCGGTTATTGTGACACTAGCATGTTGTTGATGTATTCTTGTGAAATCATAGGGGCTAGTTGTGTCTTCATCAGTTTTCCTGTACCCCTGGGTAGACACAAGTTGAGTTGTCCAGGAACGTTCATCATATCCATTCAGGTGGAAGTGAGGCTGGTATTTCTCAATCTGTAGCCAAATCAAAGGAAACTTGAATTCGAGCCCCATCCAAAAAGCTCCCATAGTTTTGATAATTGGTACATATTCATGGACTCGAGTAACAAAAACATTGAAATTGGGGTATCCAAAGGGATCCCCTGCTTATAATATGTCACTGCAAGATTCCCACCATTTGAGGCTCCCAACCAATGCTCTACTTTTCAATTTTTCATGAATATTGAAACAAGACCCAACAATCCTTCTCTTATAGAGGGACAGTTGTTCTATCATGCCAAGGTTACTCAGAGACTTCTTGAATTCTCACCTCATAGTAGTGGGCATACCATGTTTTGATCTTACCATCAAGGTTGCCGTTTCTTCATTCATAGCAGATGATTTTTAGTTTCTCATCAAAGATATGAAAGCCCATAGCTGCAAATCTCCAACATAGGGGGCAATATTTACAACCATATATTAACTAGAATGCTAAAAAATATATTATGTAAAAAGTGTTCCCATAACAAACCTTGGTCATCGAAAATGGATGAGCGAAATGCCTCTAGAAAAGTTCTAGTGGAATTCCTCTCGTAGGGTCCGTTCTTATAAGTAGCTTTCAATTGGAAAAAATAAAACTTTTTCCACAAGAATATTGGGCAAGATGGAGATGGTAACCTGCAACCCAAAATGTTAGGGGCTAACCCATACATTTTACTGTTCTCTTCAGTCAACTCTTGACCTCTTGTTGTAGTTTTTGTCTCCGTTTTTACTTCTCCATCATATCTTTCCTCATTTCCCACTTTATCAACCTTCCTCCCAGCAATTCCTTGGCCCATTGATCCTTAAGGTTATGAATAACCATATGATTGTATTCCAGAAAAATCATTTCCTTTTTCAGTGAAGTGTTAATTCCTTCCAATTCTATAGTTCTAATACCAACAATTTTTTATTTATTTTTTTCTGAATGCCACCCTACTTCAGGGTCTTGTGAAATGTCTGCTTTAATAACAATAGAGGATGTAACAACATCTTTTTTTTCGAGCTACTCTTCCTTATTTGTCACTTCTTATGTATCAATAGCTTCATTGACAGGTTCTTATGGAGAAACTCTACCTTATTCTTCCCTAAAACCTTTGTCTCAATTGTTATTTCTTGTGCATCAGTAGCATCATTGACAGGTTCTTGTGTGTCAGTTTCTAGGTTAAAATTCAGGGAGTGCTCCATTTTGACTGTTGGTTCATGTGTGTCAGCAGCAGCATCAACAGGTTCTTGTGTGTTAGATTCCCATGGTTCTGTTTAGGTTCCTTCTGCGATGGTGTCTGCAATGCAAATTTGATACCCTGATGTTGCCAAACTCTAAGCACATTCTATACATAAAGGTCCCTGAGTGATTTTGGATCCTAACTCATCAACATGCTCAACCAGTGTATCGATACTCGTAACCTTCGTTTTCATTTTTTTACCTCCTAACTGCTAATTTAATTTCTTATTTTCTGCTTCTAATTTCTCAATTTTAAACACCAAGGTTCATATTTCATCATTACCAAGTGAAGAAGCATATTCATGCTTGGTCTATTTCCTCTTCTTATACTTCTCCTTTTGTTTTTCTTGCTCGCCTAGTCTCTTCTTGGATGGCAGTGAGGGTTATGGCTTATTCTTTGGTGGCGAGGTTTTTGGTTGGGCAACAACCTTAACCCTTTTCTTTGGTATCTTGCCACCCACCGGTTTTTGAAGTGACCTTTTCTTGACTCTAATTATCGAAGACTATCCCTGCTCCTTAGATGTATCAGCTTCCCCTATAGCATCTGTAGGAGTTTCGCTGATAAAAGTTTCCTAACTTCTTCCTTGATACTCCAGGGCTTCCATCATGATCAAATTTGTGAGACCATGATTGGTAATGCACCTCTCTGGATGTGAGGCCACCTTTATTTCTGCAGCCATATGTTTCAAATTTTCCAACGTGAAATAGGGAATATGGACCAATCACCTATGTCGAAGATGGCTCATAAAAGGAAACTCATAGTTGAAGACTATCATTGAGAACTCCTCATATGTAATGTACTTACTAATGAATAGGGAAACAACGTCCCATGGCCGAGGAAGGGAAATGAGGTCAAGTCCCCTTGCCTTCTTAACCAGTTGTTCTTCTCCCTATAAGAATTGAGCTTTGAAAGTTAGGTCATTAATTTTCCAATTGATCCACCTCTTCCCTTCGAGTTGAAGTGTTGTTACTCTAGCTATTACCTCTTATGTAATCTCCAGTCTTAGGCCTCTGAACTCTGTTTGATTCCTGCTTAAATTTTGAGAAAGTTCCAAAGAAACATTTTCATTCAACCCCCTGAGTTGCTCGAAGAATTTGGTCCACCCTGCTTCTCTGAATATTTGAGATGCTTCTAGGTGTTTTTCCAAAGCCACGGTGGACTCTATTTCATGCCTTATTGTTTCTCCCCCCATCCTTCACTGTTACAGACCCTTCACAATCACTTATGAATGTTCACATGTTTACCATCACAATTCATTAAAATTTTGTGCAATGAGGGTGCAAAGCTATGTCAGGGTGGATATTAGGGCTATAGGAAATGATACCAAGTCAAAACGTTGTGCAACACAAGTTATCATCTCATCATTAAATCAAAGGGGTGAAAATCTCACTTAGATACAATTAGAATTAATGAGGTAATCAATCATGCAAGGTGGTAATGATTAATGGGTATCATCACTTTAAACCGAGTTATCTCACAGATAAAAAAATGATTTGTCACCTCCCCTAACTTAAATGCAAAGTTCGTCCTTGGTCCTAAAAAAATTGATGTATTAACTACCATAATTTATAAATAAAGAAAGAAATAATACTCCTTTTTCAAACGACTTAATGGAGGGTGATTTAATTGATACCGATAACGAAGTGCTATTGGTGGTGATTATTGAAGTGGACGGCTGCAAGTAGGTTCATGCAATAACTATCTTCATTGGACCAGATGTTACATATGTAACAGTAAAAGAATTTCTCCATGATGGCTGAATAATGTTTATAGTAGTATTTTATTACAACAATGTATTCCTTTGAGGGCATTGCAATTTTGTGCCTACAAAAGAATTCTAAAAATAGTACAATAAAATAAAATAACGGCATGTAACAAGCATGTTGTTATATATCATAGCTGTCATGTGATTATAGCACTTAGTAAAAGGAAAATGTTTATCAACTGCCACAAAGTGGTTTTCAGCTGGTACAATTATCTACCTGCGCCCCTGAAGAAGTTCTCACAGGAATATTTATTTATTTTCTTTTTTATTTTCTTTTTATTTACTTTTTTATTTTATTTATTTTATTATTTTTCTCTTCTTTTTTTGGTGTATCATCTGTCATCAAAAGTTGGTTTTTAGCTGCTACACTTACTGGAATTTAAGAATTTGACAGCACAAGAGAATTTTCCCCTGCTATCATAGCTTGGAGATCAAATCCTGAGATAATGTTAATAAATGAATCCTTTCAGGTTTATTTGTGACATAACAGAAGACGAATCCTATTGGCAAGCAATGGCACTTTAACACTGCCTATGGTAACTAATATCATTGTCGCATTGTCAAAGATTGTATCTACCTCATAACGACCTAGCTACTTGGTTTAGAGCTTTCCCTTGAAGTCTTTGAATCGTGAATCATATAGTAGAGACCAATTTCCTTTCTGAAACGCCTGCTTTTTTATAAACTTGTCATGCCACTTAGACCTTTGTTGTTGGATGATGTATGTTTTCTAGATTGCAACCAATATCTTCTCATCTAGTTCATTTAACTAGTTCAACTGATGTTTCTGAGCTATACTCAAATCTAGGTTAACTTGCAATGTTGTTCTGAGTGTTTTTATTTTGAAAATTAATGGGAAATAATGAGATTTTACCATACCCAAATTCATATGGTGAAAATCCAGTAGTATTTCTCAATGTAGTTCAATATTTCCATAGTGCTTCTAGAAGTTTGTCACCCTAGTTCCTACAGTACTAACTACAATCTTAGTGAGAATTCCTTCTATAACCTTATTAGTGCTCTCCATTTGACCATTTTCATAAGGATGATATGGTGAAATAATTATGTGCCAGATATTGAATTTCTCAACTAACCTCCAGATCAAATGAGATGTGAATTATGGTCCTCCATCTGTCGCTATTTCTCTAGGTACCCCAAAGTAAACAAAAATGTCTTCAAATAAGAAATCTAAAACATCCTATTTAGTTGCCCTGGTTAGTGCCTTTGCTTCAACCAATTTTGTGACATAGTCTGTCAAGACTAGAATGTAAGACTTCTGCTGAGATGAAGGATTAATTGCCACTTCAAAGTCTTAGGCCCACTTCTCAAATGGTTCCAAGACTATTTGAGGTTGTACTACATTTCATCTTACTAGAGTGGTTGACCCATTCTCTAACAATTGTCACATCCCTTTACAAATTTCTTTGCATCCTGGAATATGGTAGGCCAATAATATCCTATTTAGAGCACTCCATGCCATGTCCTTTTTTCAGTAAAGTGTCCTCCATAACGTTTTTCAAGGCAGTATTTGAGGATGTCAAAAATATCATCCTCTCTCACACAATGCATGATCTAATGATCTAGCCCTGTGTAGTAGAGGTATCCCTCTACCCAAGAGTATCTTGCATTGTGCTGAACAATCTTCTTCTTTCCATTTTGAGGGAAGATGTTGTGGAAATATCCCTGCAGCAAGGTACTTAGTTATGTCTACATACCACAATGAGTGAGTTGGAATAGAAAAGAAAACCATTTGGAAAAGAATCCTCAACGGGCATGCAATCACTATTTAGAGTTAGCCTATAAAGAAAATAAGCCACTACGTTATCCTTTCCAGTTTTATCTAATATTTTTATATCAATTATTGTAACGGCACTAACCAATGTATAGCCCTACCATTAGTACGAATTTTATTTATTAATAAACAAATGCCAGGGTGGTTAGTGTGCACAAATACTTGATAACTTGCAATGTAGTGTCTAAATTTATTAATTACATGCACTACTGCAAGAAACTTTTTTTTTTTAACTGGAGTCAGATTCTTGTTGATGTAGTAGATGGAATATGGCTTCTTTCTTCTAGTTGACCTAACACAACTCCCACAGTAGTATCAGATGCATTTGTTCTTATGTGAAATGACAGATCCCAGTTTGATCCTCGCAAAACAGGGGTTGTTGATAAACACAAATTTAGCTTTGTAAAGGCACGTTCACATTTCTCTATCCAAACAAATTCCATATATTTAGTAAGCAATGAAATTAATGGAGATGCAATATTTTAAAAAAAAATCTATAAACCTCTTGTAACTCAATGTCCCAAAAAAATACGTACCTCCTTTTCTGTTTTGTGAGTTGGAATTTTTAGAATTACTTCTATCTTAGTAGGGTCTACTTTTATTCCTACAATATAAATATAATGCCCAAGCACAATTCCTTCATTCACCACCATGTGACATTTTTCAGTGATTAAGGAAACATTAGTTTTCTTACATCTCTCTAGAACCTTTTCGAGATTGGCTAATGTTGGTTCAAATCATCACCATAAGGTGTAAAGTCATCCATGAATACTTCTAAACAGACATTTAGAAAATCTGCAAGTATTCCCATATTTCCCTCTGGACGGTTACTAGCACATTACAAAGTCCAAAAGGGAGAAATTTACATGCAAAAGTCCCCCAAGGGAAGGTAAAGGTGGTTTTATCCAGATCCTCTGGGGAAATATGCATCTGATTAAAACCACTAAACCCATCTAGAAATGAAAGGAGCTTCTTTGAAGATAAGCTATCAAGGACCTGATCTATAAATGGAAAGGGGAAATGGTCATTTTCAGTGACTTTGTTAAGTTCTCTATAATCTACACAGATCCTTCACTTGTCATTCTTTTTAGAAACAATAACAAGTGGAGAAACCCATTGACTATTGGAAATGGGATAAATGAAGTTGCCATTTAGAAGCTTTGGCAATTATTCTTTTAATACTTCTTTAAGTGTTGGGTTTATGCATTACTCTGGTTGCCTAAGTGGATTGTAATCTTATTTCAAGTAGATGTGGTGGGTACACATGTTAGGGTGAATTCCTTTCATGTATGTGTAATCCCATGAAAATGCCTTTTTATGTCTCTGTAACAGTTGTAACAACATCGTTCTCTATTTGGGAGTCAGATTAGGATTAATATTTAAACTTTTGCCTGCCTGAATTTAAACTAGAATGCTTTTGATATTATGGGTGGTTTCCATTTGTTCTAGACTGATCCATTAATGAAAAAGGTATTATAGACTATGTGTGAGTTCACTTATGTTACTTAATTCAATGGATCGAAAAGATTGTGAATAACATAAACAATTAAACATTTGAAAACATGTTCAAACACATCAACACAAATGGAATTTAATAAAAGAGCTCCCTAGACTTCTTGGCTATGTCTCCCGGTCTTTTTGCTTCTAGTGTTGACCTCTTTATTTTGTCTTCAAAAATGTTGTTACAGGCATGAGCTCAAAAATAGAGTCTCAGTTGAGAAAATGAACCTCACCATTGCGTTCAGCGTGAAATGTCGAGTCAAACGAGTATAAACTTGACCATATTTAGCCACCGTAACCTCTAGACCTCCTAGAAAGTAAAAACCCACCCTTTCTTGATGAAAAACCACTTATTAGATGTGCAAAACCACTTTTGCACTGTCAAAAACACCTCTACCTGTCAAATCCACCTTTCAGAATACCGCGGTCCTCGGGGACTGAACCTCCAGTGAAATAATAAAATTGGTTTGGGACGGCTTGTTAAACAAGTTCGTCATTTGGCGCAATGGTTATCCGTCCGTAGTGAAAGCTTTCCATATTTTTAATGTGGAAGGTCGACGGGTCAAAACCCCCACCTGACACTTCCGTAGTTTACATCGTATAATATACATATCATATATGTGATATGGATTTGCATTAAATTTTGGATATGGTATATCATTTGCTTGGATACGGTTATTATATCGTATATATAGTTACGATATAATATATATTGTGTATACCTTGAAACTTCACCACGTTAACATTTGTTTCGAATCCAGCGGTTTATATGATAACATTTGATGCTGAAGGGACCGGTAGTTTGGGGTTGACCCGAGCATCCGACCCTTTTTCTGGCATACCCAAAACAGCAATGCTTAAATATAACATCACCTCTATGGTTAACAAGATCAATCCGTAGCCCAATCGATGCGTGCATTTCGGCAAAGTCATTGCTATCCTCTCGATCCTCCGTGACCACCAAATTTTGGGATTTGCATGATTTGCATAATAATATTGGACAAATCTAGGTTGCCATGTGTCAGCACCAGATTGGTATATATGAACCAATCATAAACTGCCACGTCACCCTCTTTATTGAAATCATCACAAGCATGTGGCACATTCTCGAGACGACATGTGTCCTGCTGATGTCAGCGTTGACTATTGACCATCGACTAGTTTGACTTTGACTTTCTTTGATTTTTACTTTTTTACCTCTTTTGCCCTAGTTTACCAGAAACTTTAACTGACCTTAACCTCCTCATCCGAACTCGGAATTTTCACAGCGTTGGAATCATCTCGTCAAGCACTTCGACTTGATCCCACTTTCAACTGAGTTTGAAGACTTTGATCCGGAGACAAAACTGAATCCATTTTGGATCATAGACTCAAGTCTTCCATGTTATCTTCTACCTTTAAATCATCAATAGAAGTAATAGCAAGGAAATTACTTATCAAGCCATTGATAATATCATCCCTGGTTTCAGTTTTAAGATGCCAGGCTTTACCAAGAGTTAGGAGTGGCTAACAATGATCTGATTCAAGTTCAAATTCATCCCATAAGAGATTTTTTAAATCCTTCTATTTTTTGCAGGAGGATAAAGGTTAATGTTCTTTATGGCTTGTCCATCTAAAATCATCATGAAACCCCACCTACAACCTATGAATGAATTTGCAGTCACCAACCCAGGGCTTCCTAATATTAGGGGATGTCCCCTCAGATATTATTTGCTTTGAAAAATAAGAAATTATGTTGGATACCTCTAGGAATCCACTATGATGTGTGCATCCCCCACCACTCCTTCAGGTTTAACACATGACCTATCTACTAGTTCTAGAACTATAGGTGTTTTTCTCACGCCATGTAGTCTAAACAAGTGAATATCTATTTATTCATTACATTGATTGCTACCCCTAAGTCAATTAATGTATTCAGGATAAGCTTCCCATCAATATAAAAAGTGACCGTAGGATTCCCTGGGTCATTATATTTGGCCAAAAGAGGCTTACCAGTCATTAGTTCTGATAAATTTCCCATCAGATGGATGGTAACAAGATCTTTGGGCTTTTTTTCAGGTTTCTTAACACATAGGTCTCTTATTGTTTTTACATAGATGGGAACATCCTTAATGGCTTGCATCAAGGGAATCCTTATGTGTATATTTTTTAACTCCTTGAGAAAATCACATTTGGGCTATGGAATCATCCTAGTTTAAGCTAGTCGTTGTGGATATGGAGGATCCTTCCTTACTATAATAGTTGGATTAGTTGTTACAAATGTGTTATCATTATTTGAATCATTTGTTATAGGTGTAGCATTTTCGTCAAAATCCATAAGATCATCCCTAGGTGATTCACATTCCCCTTCAGTAATGACAAGGGGAGGTTTTTGAGTTTACTACTTTTCCTGATCGAAGGTGGATCTCATTGCATCAAATAGGGGTAATGTAGTAAGTTTCGAAATAAGTGGGGACTTCTATATTCAGATATGCCTTATTATTTGGGTTAGGTTTATAGTGTATAGGTAATTGGGGACATATGGGAAGAGTAGTAATAGATGATGAGAGAGGTGGAAGTTGCAATTGTTGTTGCACTGGTAATACAGTAAGCACTGGGCACAAAGAGTTTCCCCTCCAATTTTGTGGCCAAGAATATGACTAAGATGTAGGATATTGAAAAGGTGGAGAAGGAGACCATTTGTTCCATGGTGAAGGAAATTGAGCTAGAGGAGGAGTAGGATACTGCAATGGAAATTGTTTAGCATTACATACATTACTTCACAAATTGAAATAAAAATCTTGATACATACCTAGTGGTCATGTTCACCAATTCTTCCTAGACCCAATAGAGTAATAAGATTTAACCTCCTCACTAGATTCTTTGATTTTTGCCTTTAGTCTTAGGAACTCTGAACAATAGCCTGCAGAATGCTCGAGGTCACAAATATTTTACAAGTTGATGTTGTTGACTCTACATTGCTTCATGGAATCTTTCTCTTTACTTTTTTAGCATAACACAACCAAGGCTCTGTCATATTAATCTTGTACCTTTTTCACTTGTGTTGTCGTCAATTGGGCAGATAAGGTACCAAGAAGATCAGCCTTGATATTTTCAGATAGGCTTCCAATCTCAACTCTAGTCACACCTCCATTCGCAGATTTTTGTATTTAAAAGAGGCATCCCGTGTCATACTTCTTCTTCATGACAATCCTCATGAACACCTTAAGAAAAGTTTTATTATCTCATTATATGCCCCCTAAGATATATCTCATTTTTCTAACAGGTTCAACATGTCAAGGCAGTCATCTCTCATTCCTCGGATGAATATTATTTTCAAAATCTCTGGATCCAGATCGCTATGTTTGGACCTTTGTAAATTATAATGGAAATTCTCTACATAATATTCCAAGTTCTCTTCTTCATTTTGTTTCATTTTGAAAATCTCTTCTCTTAGATATTTGGTTCGGCAATAGTCCTGGTAATTTTCCAGAAACGTAGTCTTCATATCTCTCCATGTCTAGAGAGTGACAAAACCTAGCCCCATAAACCATGTTAATGTTGCTCCTTTCAAAGTGGAAAGAAATAGTATTAGCATATGAGCATATGATGTGTAGTCATAAATCCTCCATATAACATCAAACTCAAACAAAAGAGTATCAAGATCTTCTATAGTCAATCCCTGCAAAGAAGGAAGGGCCAATAGAGGGATATTTTTCATGGAGGCTTCTCCCTTTATATCACTTATTGAAAATTAAAAAGAGGTAATAGTGGCATTTGTCCCATTATTGTTTTTTTTGTTATCCCCCATTGGAAACTCTCTTGATTCTTGTTCTAGTGAGTATCCTTCTAAATATTTTTCGGGTGAATGTTTTGTAGATAAAGACTCTTGTGATAATGGCTCAAATTTTTCTAGGACTGGTTGTTTTACTGCACTAACTGAGTCTGGTTATTGAAAGGTAACATAATATTCTTTTGATTCTAGTTCTTGATGTTTCCCACTAGTTTTCCCTTGTCCTTCTCATCCAAAATCCTAGCCACTAATTTCTTCATCTTGCTGCTCAGTTGAGTTTACAGATTTGGGTGTTTGTAGGCTAGTTTGAGGAAAATGGGTTTCTAAAACAAAGGAATCAGATACTCTTGTTTTTGATGTAGAAGAAGAAGCTTTTTATGGACCTTTTTTCTTACGTCCCAATGTGGTTTTGACTACTCTCTCTCTTCTTTTCAGATCAATTCTTGGATAAACATTTTTCTCCCTTGATCAATACTCTTCTTGTTCTTTTTCTGACCCCTTTTTCCTGTAGATTTATTAGAGTTTCTACATTTTTCTTCTCCTTCACTCATACATCCTACACCTGGACCCTATGTGTAATTATTTTCACACACTAAGTGTCTTAATTATTACAGTGGTTAGCTTGCTCAAGTATATTAGAGTGATGAACAAGTTCTTACCTCTCGTCTTACCACCCAACATCTGTAAAGTTAAAGACATTCTATCAAAAGAAAATTCAAAAATTTGCAAACTCTAGATATTCTAATTATTACAGTGGTGTTCCCACTCAGGTATATTAGAGTGATGTGCAAGTTGTTACCTCTCGTCTTGTCGCCCAGTGCCTGCAAAATTAGAAATACTCTATCAAAAGGAAATTCAAAAGAAAGAGTTGACTGAATGTATCAATTAATAGCCTTCCTTAGCAATGATGCCAAAAATGTTTCATCGATTTTATCGCTTCTTAAAGTAACTAAACCACAATATTTAATTATCAACTAGGATAGATATTTTTATTTCAAAGGTGTTTGCACTATCTGTGCTAATACATGTAACAACTTGGTAAAACAAAAAAGATATCGTTCAACACACTTGTAGAAATTAAAATACTCTTGTAGAATGGATATACAAACTTATGTGAATTAAAAGGCACATTACAGAAGTGAATCACACTCGAAAAGGAAAGAATCCACACTTCATAAAAACTTCAGAATAAAGATAGTTGCATGATACACTATTAGCTAAAGATATAACATGAATTAAATAATGTGGGATTGATTAATCTCTGTAACAACACACAATAAATCTGGAAGGAGAAGTGTATCTATCCCACAATGAACATTTAAAATGATAATAATAAATCCACATGAAAGAAATAAATATCCTAACAACACTATTATCCCTGCGAAAGAGGAGGGCCCTTCCACTCCAGCAGGGTGCAAGAAGAAAACGAAAACTTAGTTAAAAATTGAACAAAGAGATTGAATAACATTACTACATATGATTATATTCAAAATAGTTGAAGAGTACAAGATCAAAATGTCAGTGTTGTCTTCATTCTGTTCTTCCCCCTTTAGATGAGATTAAGCTTTTTTTATAAATTCTTTTCAGAGTCCTAAGGTTAGGAAAACAAATCAATCATGAAAAATTTGTGATTCTCATGTTCATTTAAGTAACAGAAATAATAAAAAGATATAAATTGTTACAAGTTGTTTCAATAGAGATTTGTTGTGGTTCAACCACTCTTGTGTAGACACGATTGTAAATGATCAGATCTTCTTAATTGTCCACGTGGAATTACTTTATGCGACCCTTGACAGTTATCCTTGAAAATAGAAGCTACAGTCTTCACAATTCGTAGTGTAACAGGAACTTGAACCATGTACAATAGAATATGACAAACCCAAGGTGTATTAGCAAGGAATAGCAACAATTGTTCATCCATGGATATTAGTAGCTATGGAAATAACTGAAAGAAAAACATTTTGAAGAACTCTTCCAAAGATACCCTAGTTAGTCATCGCAAATAAAGCGTCATTTCATTCAATACTTAGAAGAAAATAGCATAATAATACGTCAAAGAAAATATTGCTTCTTTATTAGAGGGATTGACATTGTAATAAGGAGAGTGTAGGTTCAAATGAGGGAAAATGGCCATAAATGGGGGAAAGGTTGCCTGAAGTATTCTTAGATATTGCACCAAACAATTATAATAATCAACTTTAAAAAAAAATTATTATTTCAGTACCAAACTTGGACAATGCCAATATTCAACAAATCAATGATCTTCTTCCATTGGAATATTCACATATTGAGAAGGGTATAAAATACCTTGAATTTTAATTAAAGCACAAAGTATACAAAATTACTTACTGGAGATGCCTTATTTCCAAAATTGGAGATTGAATTAATAGATGGTGTAATAGATGGGTCTCTCGTGCAAGGTACCTGGTTCTCATTAAAGTTGTCCTTGAGGCTATTCTAGTGTATTGGTCCTCCCTTTCCTGGACCCCAAAAGGTATTTTGGAATGTATCCAAAGGGCTCACTTTAAATTCCCATGGTCGCACTCAAATTCAAACTTTCCTCTTCTATGGGTGGGATGTGACAAAACTGAACTACCTAAAGCCCTAGGAAATTGGGGTCTAAAGAACATATTTCATTTCTCACATGAGTGGATGGAATCTTCTCATTAATCAAATTTAATGGACCACTATTTTCATTAGAGAATATGTACATCCTTTATTTTTGGAAGATTGGGTGTGATGTGCTCACAAGCCTCAGAACAATATTTCAGTGATTTGGCATGCAACCATAAACACATTTGAAACAATCTGCAGAGGGATGGTTTGGAAAGTAGGCTCTAGTTTATGAGTTTTTTTAGGTATGGACCCATGGCTGGGTTAAAATCTAGATCATATCCTCCCTGTGCCTCTGATTGATTTTTTGTGGGATCGTAGTATTTCCAAACTTACTCATATTATTGATGCAAACTCTTCCACTATCTAGAATCAAGGTTTTAAACCAATCGAGGTTTTGGGCATTCTAGGGATCTTCTATAAACAATGAGATATGTATATAGTAGTTATGTGTAGCAGTCATTCATGACTGATGGATGTGAAGATGGATTGATTTGGTTAGGTGCTAAAAGTGGTCTCTATTATCCAAAATCTTTCTACAATTATAAAACTGTTGAATCTTTCTTTGTTTTTCCGCATTGGTGGTGGTCCTGTGTATGGAAGGCCAAATGTCCCCCAAAGATGAAGTTTCTTATGTGGTGCATCCTGAAGGGGAAGGTCCCTACATGGAATGTTCTAAAAAGGTGGTTTTTCATAGGCCCAAGCTGGTGCATATTATGCCAAAGTGAGGAAGAAACTATTGACCACTTGTTTCTCCATTGCAACTTTATCCAAAACATATGGGAACAATGAAAATCTTCAAAGCCACATATTGGTCGATGGGTGGATCATTCTATTTAACATGCCTAGCAATAATGGAACTACCATATTCATGCACTTTCAAGGCTCTTCCACTAATCATTTGCTAGGGTATATGGATTATCTGCAGTAGAGAAAAAATTCAAGATCTTTCCTGATCTCCTAGGATGATTGTGGCTCATGCTATGATCATTCTTAGTCACTTCCCTCTCGAGAAGGATGCGCAAAGGGTGCACATTCTTGTGAATGATTTATCAGATCAACCCTTCCCATGGGCCTATTTCGACAAGCCCTCAACATATGAGAGTACCTCTTGCGAAAGTAGATTTGTTTTTCATATGTTATCAGATGTATCCTTTCATATTTTTATTAGGTTTCGTTCTAGCACAAACAACTATGCTAAGCTACAACCCTGTCGTTTTGTTCTTGAATTTTCCATTGAACCAGGGGCCTCCCAACTTCAACTATTTGGTTATTCAAAACTAGTGATCAATTGGATAAATGGTTATCAAGCTTGCAAAAAAATTCATTTTATATCCCATTTTGGATGAAGCTATTAGATTTAAGAACATGCTTACCCTCTTTTCATGTCACCGTATATAATAGGAATCAAACTAGGCTGGTGATGGGCTTTCAAAAGTTTCTCTTCATTAGGAAAATGATCTCTAGAATATCACGAAATTTTAGAGTTACTCCTTTTCAATTTGGGATAAGGCGGTTGGGTCATTTAATTGACTAACAAACTCCATGATACATATTTCCAACTTAATTGACTACCAAACTCCATGATACATATTTCCAACGTATTTATTTTTTGGTACCTTGTTTACTTTCGTTTTTGTATATAATGGACTTTTTATTACACATGTTCTATTATAGTTTGGATATATTTTGTAAAAAGGTTGTAACAACGGTTTTCTTTGTGATCCTCTATGGACTAATTATTATTTCCATGAAATCATGGACTGCGTGTCTTTTGAACCCAATACAAACAATAGTAATCAGTTTTTTGTTTATAGTAGATGGGAAGATGATCACGTACACACTTTTTTCTATGTTTACAGAATGTTATTTTTTATATAATAATAAAATTTATGGGTTTTTTAAGTGAAAAAAAATAAAAATAAAATAAAATAAAAAAGTAAGATAAAACTTTGAACATTATTTATATTTTTATATATATAGTGACACTATGGAAGTGAGTTCATATCAAATAAGATCTTAGAGTAGTTGCACATTCCATATTTTATTCGGTTTATTAAATGTTTTTTCATATACCTCGTATATTATAATTAAAATTAGTTAAAATTATTAATAGTTTTTTGAAATATATATTTTTTTTTTCTAAATTAATTATTATACAATAATTACATATTGTATATAAGTGAATGGTTTTTTATTACTAAAAAGAAATTAATTGGTTGAGAATAACTTATGGATAATTTATAAGGGAAGTTATCATTTATTTTTATTTGAGAATATAGATTCACTCATCATATTAAAAAAAAAAACATAGTATTGTGTGAGTGAAATTCAAGCGTTTTTCACACTTTTTGAATGGATTTACGTCAATTATATCATGAACTTGTTTTCCAAATACCAGAGCATAGATTCATCTCAACTTTTCACATACTAAGTGTCAAGAGGAATCAAATATCTCAAAATGGAACTTCGTTTTCAGAGAAAACCTAAGAAAAATTGCACCTAACACGTCTCCCTTCTCCCTTGACACAAATTATAATTTGAACCCTTTTGAAAATATATTCTATAAAAATAATACAAAGCAAAACATTTCTTTGAGACACCATTTCCGACAATAATCACATCAAAATTCATTTTCCGAATAAAATGGTTTTAAATGTATGTTATCCACCTAAACATCATGACATGTTACACTCCTTGTAACCATTCCTAGCTACGCCATTCTGATGGTATTAAAGCTATACGCTCAGTTCCTTATTGTTTCAACCCACAACATTATCTTTATCGCTCTACCCTAGGATTTAACCTTACCTCTACACGCTCTCATAGTTGTTATACTATAATGCACGACACAATCTTTAACTCATGTTACAGTTGGGACTAACTATGATCCAACCCAACTCGGGATTTGGAAGGTTCAAATGATTGATCTGCACAGTACACCTGACATTCTAGGCCTTAGGATCAGGATTTAGATCTACGATCCTTCGCACATAGCAAGAGATAAACGTTAGGGGATCAAAGCTTAGGTTTTGATGGGTAACCACCCATCTGACATACTCATCCCAAGGCTCATTTGACATTCTAGCTCTGATGGTTTTCTCAACGCACTGATTCGGTTAGCTTGTTGTTTCAGAGGGAAATTTTGGATAATCCAGAGAGGTCTCAACTAGAGACATAGTTTATTCAACCATTCCAAGCCCACTGTGACAAATTCAAGTCATTTTTAATGCATCATAAGCTTTTCTATGGTTCTAATTTATTATTTGTTAATATAATATGTTCATGTAACCTCCACAGCCTAATGGAGTAGTGTTTTTGCGGCAGGGGTTTGTCCTCCCACTGCGCCCATGTTGCTGGAGATCTTGCCACAAGTTGTGCATGTTAAAAGAGGAATTATCGTTCCCTTCCTCTAAGGTAGAGGTCTATTTATTGACTGCTCGATTTAAAATAGTTTATTGTTGGCAGTTGCACCATAGATCATTCGAAAACGAATTTACTTCTCCTTTTAGGTTTATTTCTAATGTTTTTATTCTCACATTTTCTGGGTTTTTATATTATTAATTTTCATTTGAACCTATCCTTGTAGGTAACCAACTCTCAATTAGTTTGACTTCATGCTTTCCTAGGTTAGACATCTACTAAGAGCTTCACTCCACGTCCAAGTATAATATATGCTTTCTCTATCGAGAGGAGGGTTTTCTCCCTCAGGAATCATCGTATAGAATTTTGGGGTTTTAAATTTCTGAAAGATTCATGATTTCTACTAGTGAAAATAGGGTCGACTAGATAATTATCTGGGTTTAGGAATTGATTCCTGTTTTGTTGAGTTTACTCATTATAAACATATTACATCAACCATCTCTCATTTTGTGGAGATTTTTGGCCTTCGGCCATTTCATTAATCTGTAACTATCTGTATTTAACTATTTTGCTTTAAATCTTGCAGTGTTGACTCTGCTAGCTATGATTTGGTTTGTTAATTGGTCCTTCAATCGCTGTTAGGCTCTTATGAATTTTCCATGGTTAATTTAATTATTTGTGTCCTTCAAATATAAATAATGTTTGTGTTATGGTGATAGTACCGCTATAAAACATCGTTCTTGTTTGATACATCAATGTCTTTGTTTTGCCAAGTATTATTTTCTCGAATGCATTCTAAGCTTTAGTTATATGGTCATTTATCATTCAATTATTTCTACGTGGAAAATAAATCTTAAGTCTTATATAATGGGTGTGTTTCCTCAGAGGACAAAGGGATAGCTTCCGAGCTACCATTATGGATCACCCAAGATACTAACCCTGAATACCTATCTAGTGTCGAATCTCAGGAATTTTATGTCAAATAGATTTGTAACCCTTCTAATTGGTTTACCCCACCCCGAGACATAATTCATTACATAGAAAATTGTACTATTTTTCTAGAATTAACGGTAAAATCAGAAATACTCAAAAAAAAAATTAACCTACACAATAATCTAATTTAAGACTTATCTTAAGACTTATCTATTGTTCTTCATAAATGTCACACAATCACACCGAAAGTGATGTCTTTCCTCCTTACCTATGAGACCAGTCTTTGCACTAAGTCTCCTCCAAAGCTCTCCTCCCACACAAGGTTTCTTTTTAAGATAGTATTACATAAAGTGGTACGACTATCTAGTCCCAACCACACTTAGCCATAAATAATTACCTTTAGCACCAACTCCACCTGAGCAACTATTATGGACATCGATCATATGTTCTTACAGTTCCTATTCCTTGGTCACCTCAGGTTCTTAGTACCCTTTTGGTTTCCTTTTTTTCAGAGTTTTTATTTCTTAAGAAGAGGTCATGGATAGGTAACCTTCTAGCCCATAACTTTCTAACTACCGAGGCCTGTGAAGGTAATTAGACAATACTTTCCATTTTGACTTTTGCAAAAAATAAATAATTAAACAAAACTAATAATTTGTCACATTATTGTTTGACCTTTACAAGGTCTGCATCAAATCGTAATGTATTTTTAACTACAATAATTTAATATTTACAAGCTATAATGGGATATTACATCTTCCCCCTGTCGAGCAAAACACCATCCCAATATTTTCACATTTTCAGAACAAGTTTGGGTATGCTTTGCTCATGAACATTTCGTCCTCCCAAGTGTCCTCATCTAAGCCAAAGTTCCTCCACTTCACTTTAACTTGGGTGATAACTTGCTTCTGCGGTGTTACTTCTCTTTGATCAAGTATATGCTGGGGCTCGACTAGGAATTCGGTCGTCCTCTTCGACCTACAATGATAGTTGCAATTTAGCAACTAGTTTTTTTATCATTTAGTAAGCTCATAACATATATACATATACCTCTTACGAACTTAGTTAACTGTATATATTACCAAATGAAAACAAGCTTAGGATCATATATATATTATATATATATATATATTATATCTTATATATTATATATAATATATATATATATTATATATATATATATATATATATATATATATTATATATATTATATATATTATATATATATATATATATATAATATATATAAAAGAAACATGAAAGACATTATGAATACATATCTGGCTCGGTAAGGCTAGCTGGCAAGCCACAAGTCCAATTCGCGCTAAAATCCAAAAAGGGCCACATTATCAGCGAGCTAACTTGTTACACCCTTCCCAACACAAAGTGATCTTTTTAGGTTTCAACCATACATATATGTGATCCCCAACTTTAAGTTCTCAATAAATTCTCATTTTATTAGTAAAATGCTTTTGTCACTCTTGGGCCACCTTCAAATATAGCATTCCCTTACTTACAACTTCTTCCATTTCTTCTAGCATCTCAAGGCCCAACAATAATTTTTCTTTGGGGCCACTCTAGGTTATAGATGTTGTTAGGTCCCCATAATACTAGTGATTCCCCCGCTACTATTGTCATTGTATCCCTTATTGTTATTATTGTGCCGCTATTGTCCCCATATTGTAATTAGTGTGCACCATAGAAACCCACTATTGTTATTGTTGTGCCCTTATGTTATTACTATTAGGTCAGCTTGATTATATTGTGACCCCTTAGACTCCTATATATAGAAGGGAGGTTTAGTCATTTGTATCATTCAAGAATTATTCATTTGTGTAATGTAAAGGAGGTTTCCCCCTCAAAGAGGCTGAATTGTAAGGCGATGGTCTATCTTTTCTATCCTTTTGTGAGCTAGTTTCCTAACATTTGGTATCAAAGCTTTGGATTCTAGGGTTTCGCTACTCCAAACAGGTAATCGTGGAAATTTCACTATAACTTTTTTTCTACAACGTTTCAGAAGCTAAAAGAAACCCATTTGAGCTGAAACCATTCTTAACCTTAGGTCTGAATTTCAGAGCTTGTCTTGCTATATTTGCAGACATCTGATGTGAGGAAGTTAGGGATCTTGCACATGCCTGAATTACATTCCAAATAGGTGACCTAGGGAAAATTATCATAACTTTTGTTCTGAGCATCAGATTGAAATTTTGTTAGGATTTTCAGCAAGAGGATAGACTGTAGTTTTATGTATATCAGTGTTAGATACTAAGGTCGAAACAGTGACATGTGGCACTTCGTACAAGTTCACTCTACTGAACTAGTCTATAATCAGGTTACTGTGGGAGATTTGGCATAACTCTTCCTTGGCGAATCAATCTTGATCAGACTTGCGGGGTTAGAAAGAATACTCAAAGGGCTACTGCAGGACACAATTTTAGATATTCAAGATCCGCCGTTACAAAGATACAACATATTCAATATCGCGCTCTTACAAAGTGAAAAAAGGTGTGTAGTTTTCTTTCAAATTTTGCATATGATTGGTTTGAAAAATTAGATTGAAGGAATTCAAAGGGAATAGTGAAGAATTATTAGCATTAATTGGTGCCCCGAAGAAAGAAAATAGAAACACCTAGTAAGAAACCTGAAAGCTCTAGCATGACTCGTGAAGAAGAGGAAGAAATGCAACATGATAGATCAAAATTACAAGACCAAGTACAAAAAATTTCATTCTCACAAAAGGTAAATGAAGCCAAGATGAATGGAGTGGAAGCTAATATGAATGGCATGCAAGTTAAGATGGATGGCATGGATGCTAAGATGAATGGCATGGACGCTAAGATGGAAGAATTGAAGATAAATTTGAATAAGTGGCTATAAGGAATGGTTACTAATGGTGAAAGGGTAGTAGAGGAAACTTATGATGAGAACAAAAGAAATGTTAATCATGATTTCATAGACTCTAATGTTGGATTGAAGACCCACAATGTTCGAAAAATTGATATGAGGAAGTTTGATGGCAAGGATCTGGGAACATGGATACTACAAATGGAGCAATTTTTCGATCTCCATAATGTGCAAAAGACACAAAAGGTACATAATGCAATTTTATATTTGGAACCAAATCAGTTTGTATGGTATCAATGGCTTTTCTCTCGTAAACAAATTGTCATTTGAGAAATTTTTATGGAAGAAATGATAGCACATTATGAGGATACAGAAAGCAACACCCTTTTTAGCCAATTGATAAATCTCAAATAAAAGGGTTCAATGATGGAACACATTGAGGAATTCCAAAAATTGAACATAAGGGTAAAATACATTCAAGGGGAGCATAGGATTGATGTGTTCATGGGGACTTGAAAGGATAATATCGAACATGAGGTTCACCTTTGAGAACCTGATTCATTGGAGAATGCATTCAGGTTAGCAAGAAAAATGGAAAGAAAAATTATGGCAACCAGGAAGCCTACCACTCACAACTATAAAGATGGAAGTGTTGTTACCCCTAGCCTTCCACAACCTGCAAGGTTGACACCACAAAAATTGGAAGAAAAATGATTAAAAGGGCTTTGTTACAGTTGTGATAGAAAATACACTAAAGGTCATAAGTGTGTTGAGAAGAAATTATTCTACATAGATTGTGAAGAGGAGGAAGAAAAGGAACAAGAAATGTCAAAAGAAGAGGATATACTCCAGGAAAATACCCTAAGTAAAGAAGAAATGAATCCGACCATATCTTGTAATGCATTGCCTGGAATTACCATTCCTCAAACTATCAAAATAGAAGCACATATCAAGAAGAAAAAGGTAACCATGTTGATTGATTTGGGAAGTACCCATAATTTTATTCATTGTAAGATAGCCAAGGAATTGAATTGCTTCCTATATCTAGCATCAGAGTGTCAAGTGATGGTTGCAAGTGGAGGAACCATAAATTTCTCTGGAAAGTGCCATAATATCAAGCTATCCCTGGGAGAATATGTATTTCATATTGCAATGCTTTCCATTCCAATGGGTGGTGTTGATGTTGTACTAGGAGTCCAACGGCTACAATCCTTGGGTACAATAGCTTTTAATTTAAAAAAAAAAATCATGAAATTTTGTGCAGAAGGAAAGGAAGTTGAATTAAGGGGCATTGCTAGGAAACAGGGAAAGATAATCATCTCTAACAGTATGGCAAAGCTTTTAAAGAAGGAACAATGAGGCATAATTTCACAATTATGTTCGCTATAGGTTCCCACATCGAAATCATCTATTTCTCCAGATCTCCAAAAAGTCTTGGACAATCATTCCAAGGTATTTGAGACTCCCAAAGGCCTCCCACCTATTCATGGTCATGATCATGCTATTCATTTGATTCCAAGAAGTGTTCCTCTAAACATCAGGTCGTATAGATATCCCTATGCCCAAAAGAGTGAAATTGAACGTATGTTTGCAAAAATGCTAGAGGCTGGTATAATGCAACCTAGTCAAAATTCTTTCTCTACTCCAATAGTATTGGTGCACAAGAATGATGGATCATGGCACATTTGTCTAGATTATAGGGAGCTCAACAAGATCACTTTTAAAGATAAATTTCCCATTCCTGTCATTGATGAATTATTGGATGAATTACATGGACCAATCTACTTTAGCAAATTGGATCTTCATTCACGATATCATCAAATCAGAATGAAGACTGAAGACATTTCGAGAAAAACATTTAGAACTCATGAGGGTCATTATGAATTTTTGGTCATGTCTGTTTGTCTTACCAATGCACCTTCTACATTTCAAGGTTTAATGAATTCCATTTTCAAACCCTTCCTTAGAAAATTTGTATTAGTATTTTTTGATGATATACTAATCTACAAGAAGTCTTGGAAGAATCATGTTGAACATATTGATAGGGTGCTCAAACTATTGAAGGAGAAATAATATATGAAAAAAGCTCCAAATGTTTCTTTGGAGTATAAGAGGTGGAATATCTGGGTCATATTATATCTCATGAAGGTGTTAAGGTAGACCCTAGAAAATTTAATGACATTAAAGAATGGAAAATCCCCACATCCATAAAGCATCTGCGAGGATTTCTTAGGTTGACAGGGTATTATCGCAAGTTTGTTAAGAATTATGGGATAATAGCAGCACGTCTAACAACATGATTGAAGAAAGATGCATTTTCATGGACTCCAAAAGCAACAAAGGCCTCCAAACATCTTAAAGTGGCAATGTGCCAAGCACCGGTCTTAGCTATGCCAGACTTCACAAAAAACTTTATTGTTGAATGTGATGCTTCAGGAAATGGAAGGTGTTTTTTAATGCAAGATAAAAGACCCATTGCTTTTGAAATTCATCCAATCAAAGAAAAATATTTACACAAAGCTATTTATGAGAAGGAAATGTTGGCAATACTACATGCACTTAAGAAATGGTGACCCTACCTAATGGGAAGACACTTCAAGGTAAAAACATATCATGATTGTCTTAAATACATTTTACAAAAAATATTATCCTCTGAAGAGAAACAAAAATGGGTCACAAATATCTTGGGTTATGACTTTGAAATCATCAAAAAAGGGAAGCAAAATGTTGTGGCAAATGCACTCTCAAGAAAGGAAGAGGATGTTGAAGCATTCTTGTGCACCATTTCTATTATCCAACCAGATTGGATAAACAAAGCAAGGGATGAATGGAAGAATGAAAAAGAAGTGTGAGCACTCATTCAAAAGTTACAACAAGATCCCAGTATATCTGATACATTTAGATAGAAAAATGATTTTTTATGGTACAAAAATTGCTTATACCTATGTAAGAATTCCCAACTCAAACACAAGATTCTTATGGAATTGCACACTTCACCCTTAGGAGGGCACTCAGGATTTTTAGGAACTTACCACAGGGTTAAGAAGGAATGTTTTTTGGGATAGCCTTAAATCGGATATTCGAAAGCTTGTGACGGAATGTTTAGTTTGCGAACAAAATAAAGTTGAAACAATTAAGACCCTAGGTCTATTAAAACCTTTATCCATTCCAAGACAACATTGGGAGGAGCTTTCAATGGATTTTATCACAGGTTTACCCAAGCTTGAAGGAAAGAGTGTCAACATGGTGGTAGTTTACAGACTTACCAAGTATGCACACTTTTGTGCATTATCGCATCCATTTAAAGCCAATACAGTTTCTACTCCATTTATGGAAATAATTCAAAATCTACATGGAAACCCAAAGATTATTGTAAGCGACAAAGATCCCATTTTCACTGGAAATTTTTGGACATAATTATTTTCTTGTCTCAATACTCATTTAGCTCATAGCTCATCTTATCATCCTCAATCTCATGGGAAAACTGAGATAGTAAACAAATGTTTGGAAGGATATCTTCATTTCTTTGTATCTGATAAATAGACACAATGGGTCAAATGGTTGCCTTTGGCTGAATGGTGGTATAACACTTCCTTCCATACTGCAGCAAAAATGACACCATTTACGGCACTTTATGGATATCATCCACCATCCATCACATCATATTTAAGAGAAAATTCTAAGGTTCAAGAAATGGAACATCGCATCAAGCATCAACAACAAGTTCTCCAACTCTTAAAGGATAACCTCACGTTGGCGTAGAATAGAATGAAACAATAGGCAGGATCAACATCGTAGTGAAAGAAGTTTTGATGTAGGTGACTGGGCATTCCTATGAATACAACCATATAAACAAATGTCCCTAAAGGAAGCTAAGAAGGATAAGAAATTATCACCAAAGTATTATGGTCCATACAAGGTGTTGCAAAAAATTGGTACTATGGCATAAAAATTGGAGCTTCCTGCAGCTTCCTGAGTGCACCTAGTTTTCCATGTTTCATCTTTAAAGAAGGTTATAGGTGACAACCTCCTAGTGCAGAAATATTTTCAGAACTTAACGAGAAGGAAAAATCATATTGGAACCGGAAGAAGTCACAAAAACAAGAACTTGACAGCTACGGAATCGATCAAATTCGAAGTATCTCATCAAGTGGAAGAACTTATCCGCTGAAGATTCCACATGGGAGGATGAGAAATTTATACATAAGCATCCAGAACTACTTAAGCGTTGAGGACAACACTTTTTGTAAGGAAAGGGGCATGTTAGGTCCCTCTAATACTATTGATTCCCCCATTACTATTGTCATTGTATCCCTTATTATTATTATTGTGCCCCTATTGTCCCCATATTGTTATTAGTGTGACCCATAGTAATTTTTATTGTTGTGCCCTTATGTTATTACTATTAGGTCGGATTGATTATATAGTGACCCCTTAGACTCCTATATATAGAAGAGAGGTTTAGTCATTTGTATCATCCAAGAATTTTTCATTTGTGTAATGTAATGGAGGTTGCCCCCTCGAAGTGGTTGAATGTTAAGGAGTTGATCTGTCTTTTCTATCTTTTTGTGAGCTGGTTTCCTAATAGATGTTCTAAACTGAGGTCCATCTAGGACTTCTAAGAAACTCATATTTAAGGAAGCATGATAACTATTATTGTAAGAAAATTCTACCAAGTCTATGTAATCTTCTCATTTTGTTAGTCGTTGCATTACATACATTCTCAACATATCTTCAATCACTTGACTCACTCATTCATCATGGCCATTAGTTTGAGGGTGGTATGCAATACTAAACTATACTTGAGTACCTAGCCCTTCAAACAATTCTTTCCAAAATGATGAAGTGAGTTTAACATCTCTATAAAAAATTACCACCTTTGGTATTCCATGCAACCCGAAAATTTCTTTCACAAATATGTTAGCAATTTGAATTGTCTTAAAGGCATATTTAACAGGTATAAAAATGAGCAAACTTGATTTTTTTCTATAGTTTTTCTTCTAACGCCATTATGGAGTCATTTTATTTCATGGTCTTAAATAATCTAGTAATAAAATCCAATGTAATGATCTTCCGCTTCCATTCTAGAATGGGTAATGGTTGAAGCAGTCATGTTGGATGCTGGTGTTCAACCTTTACTTGTTGGCATTCTAGATACCTGTCTAAATACTCGACCACCTCTTTCTTCATACCCGACCATAACTATTCTTTCCTCAAAGTAGTAATCATTTTTTGGTAGCCAGGATGACCTGCATATGAACTCCTATGAGGCTCGTTAAGAATCAACTGCTTAATTCTCATTTGATTAGGAACATATATTCTATTTTGATAAAGAAACAAGTTCTCTTGGTTTACCTCACAACCTAATATTCTTTCGCTGCTATCTGGATATTGGGCTTGTTTCCCCAAAAATTGGTATTCATGATCTTTTTGAGAAACCTCTTTAATTTGTTCTTTGAAAGCAATTTCTACTTCATTGAAGGAGATCTCATAAATAAAATTTATTTTTCTACTTAAGGCATCTGCTACTCAATTCTCCTTTCCCTTCAAATGTTTAGTTTCAAACACAAACTCGCTCAAGCAGGCATTCCAACGTGCCTACTGAGCCTTCAAAGTTGGTTGTTTGAAATAATTAGTTCAACTGTTGTGATCAATCATTAATATAATTTCTTTTCCAAGTATATAATCTCACCACATATTTAAAGTGTGGATAACTACCGTTAAATCCAAGTCATAAGCTGAATATTTTTTTCATGTTCTTTTAGCTTACGAGATTCATAAGTGACCATTTCTTTTCCAAGTAGATAATGTCACCACATATTTAAAGTGTGGATAACTACCATTAACTCCAACTCATAAGCTGAATATTTTTTTTCATGTTCTTTTAGCCATGAGATTCATAAGTGACCACCCTTCCTTCCTACATTAAGACTCCCCCTATGCCTTCCTTATAGACGTCGGTGAAAACTGTAAATTATTTATCCGAGTCAATAATTCTCAAAATAGGAGTAGTGGTAAGTAAATGTTTGAGTTTATCAATATGTTGCCAATCTCTCGTCCATTTGAAATTTCTTCTTTTCATTTTCAAAGTGGTAATGGGATAAGCTAATTTTGAGAAACATTCAATAAACCACCTATAATACCCTACAAGTCCCATAAAATATCTTATATTAGCCACATTCTTAGGGACCCGCCAGTCCATTATGTTGTTTATCTTTTCAGGGTCCACCTCAATGCCATCTTTAGTGATTACATGTTGTAAATATTGGATCTTCTCTTTCTAAAATTCACACTTGTTGTACTTTGCATAAAGTTGATGCTGCCTCAGGGTCTATAAAACAATTTGCATGTGTCTCTTATGTTCCTTTATTCTCTGCGGATAAATAATTATGTCATCTACGAGGATCAACACAAATATATCTAGGTATTGATTAAATAAATTGTTCATGAGACACATAAATGGTGTAGGGGCATTAGTTAATCCAAAGGGGCAAACTACGAATTCATAATTCCCATAGCGAGTTGTGATAATTGTTTTATATAGAAGATATTGTATCCCCCATTCACTTGATCAAATAAATAATCAATATAGGGAAAAGAGTATTTGTTTTTTACTGTCATTTTATTTAACTGCCCGTAGTCGATTCGAAATTACAGGGTGCCATCCTTTTTCGTCAAAAATAGTATGGGGACTCCCCAGGGTGACACACTTGGGAGAATATGTTTTTTCAAGTAATTCATGTATCTACATTTTAATTTCAGTCATCTCAGGAATATTCATATGATAGGGTGCTCTAGATATGTGAGAAACTTTAGGAATGAGTACAATAGTGAAGTCTATGTCCCTCTTAGTAAGCAGTCCGAGAATATTTTCCAGAAAAATATCAACAAATTCTTGCACTGTTGGCAGATTCTCTAGGGTAGTAATATTTTACATATATTTTTTGTATCCCACTTATACTGCATAAATTTGGCACCCCTTCCTAATGCACTTCTCAAATTGAGAGGTTGTGATCGGTCTTAGTTTTAGAAGTCCCTAGACTTCTTTCCTTGTTCCCTCATTGTTCAAGTAACTAACTGTTTTTTATTTACAATTAATGAGGGACCAATGTTCTTCCAACCATTCCATGCCAATCAAAATTTCATATGATCCCAAGGGTAAAACATTCAAGTTTTCTATTATTGATTGTCTAGCCAATTCCATAGGACAATTGTCAACTACAGCCAACACCCTTCTTTTATCCCTTGTAGATAGTTGCACCAACCATGAATTTTTAAATTTGGTGATTTTAAAATGCCATTTTTATACTATCTTAGGACTTATGTAACTTAAGCTAGCCCCTAGATCAATTAAGATGGACATAGTTTGGCTGAAATTCTACCTTCAAACTCTACCATGGTCGGTTGGTACTCATCGTGGTGATCTTCCAGTGCAACGTTGATTCTGGGTAGGCTCATTGCAACTTCCCCTACTGTGGAGGCTTCTTAAACTTATGCTAACTATGTTGTCCCTTTTCGGTAAGGGAAATTCTTGACATAATGTGGTTCACCACACCCCCAACATTGCAAGGGAGGTCTCACTAGATGTTCTAACTCAAATTTTCCAGTTTGATTAGTGAAATTTCGGTCCTTCTGCCGCTTAGGATTTTGCTTAATCTTTCTTGTATGTTTGTTTTGTTGGTTTTCATAAGAACTTTTGGAGCTCATACAGTTCCCTCCTTTAACATTCTGTGAAGTTATAACCCCTTTCTTCTCAAGCCATCGTTTACTTCCTTCTCCTTTCTCCTTCATTTTCTAGTAACATATTCGTGCTTTTCTAATAACTTTGTCCATAGTTTTTGGGTTATCAAATTCCAAACGTTCGTTCATATATAGAGGTAAACTACTGATAAATCATTGGGCCTTATCTTCTTCTTCATGGATGTAAGGAACGTACCTCAGAATATCTGTAAATTTTGCTATAAATTCATCCATAAAAAGTTTCCCCAATCGAAGATCGTGAAATCCTTTTGCTTTCTCATCATAAAATAGTTGAGTTAGATATTTATCCTCAAATTGTTTCTTGGAATTTTTCCAGGTTACCTCCTCCTCATTAATTCCTTGCACTAATTTTACTTCTTCCCACTATAAGGTGGCCTTGCTTTGCAGTTGATAAATTTTGCAGGCGAGCTTTCAAATTATTATCATACTCATAAATTTGAAAGTAATTATTTATTTTAATGAGCCAAGCCTCAAAAATTTCTTATTTTTCTCCATTAAATGTTGGAGGTTTAATTTTTTTTTAAATCTCCTTGTATTTACATTTTCTGCATTTTATGTCCCTTATGGTCTGACACATTATGTAATTCTTTTTCCTTGTTCACTTGGTCTCCTTTTGGCTCTAAATTATCACCCCTTGTCCATGTACATTCTCATGATCTGAGTTGGAGTAGGGTGTTGGTGATTCTATCTATCTGAAAGGTTTTTCATTATTTTCTCATGTTCTTGCATCAACCTCTCATTATCGGCCCTCAATCTTGCCATTGCATTCTTCAATTCTTGTATTGTCTGTAATATCACGACATTTGTATTCTGTGACTCCTCCCCTAGTTGCACCCACATCTCCGGGATGGCTTTTGAAAATAGTATTTTTCTATCTCCTATTGTTGGCCCTACTGATAGCTCCAACTCTCCTCATGATGGTTCATGTCTTTCACTCTATTGACACAAGAATTGTTGTTATTCTCATATAGACCCAATTGAGCCACAACGTTTAGACATGGCTCTGATAGCACTTGTCATGTCTCACTTGACATAAATTGTAATTTCAACCCTTTTGACAATATATTCTAAAAAAATAATGCCAAATAGAATGATATTAAAGTTATGTTGTCAACCTAAACATCATGACATGTTACACTCCTTATAACAATTCCTAGCTACACATCATTCCGATGGTATTAATGATATACTTCCAGTTCCTTATTGTTTCAACACACTACATTATCTCTATCGCTCTACCCCAAGCTTTAACCTTCATGCTACCCTCTCTCACAGTTGTTATATTATAATTCACGACATAATATGTAACTCAAGTTACAGCTGGATTTAACCAACATCCAACCCAACTCAGGATATGGAAGGTTTAGATGATTGATCTACACAATACACCTGGAATTCTAGTTCTTAGGATCAACAAATGGATCTATGGTCCTTTGCTCACATCAAGATATCAACGATGGGGATCAAAGCTTGGGTTTTGATAGCTAACCACCTGCCTGACACACTTAGCCCAAGGCTCATTAAGAATCATTGCTTTGAGGGTTTACTCAATGCACTGGTGTGGTTAGCCTATTGTTTCAGAGGAAAATTCTCGCTAATCCAAAGAGGGTTCAACTAGAGTCACAATTCATTCAACCATTCTAGCCCCATCGTGATAGATTCAACTCATTTTTTATTCATCATAAGGTTTTACATTGTTCCAATTCGTTCTTTGTTAGTATAATATGTACATGTAACCCTTGCAGCGTAATGGAGTATGGTCTTTGCGAAAAGGGTTTGTCTTCCCACTGTGCTCAGGTTGTTGGAGATCTCTCCATAAATGCACATGTTAAAAGAGGTATTCTTGTTCCCTTCCTCTAAGGCAAAGGCCTATTCTTTTACTATTCTTGACTGATCAATTTGATATAATTTCCTCGTGGCAATTGGGCTTATGGGTCATTTTGCAATGAATTTAATTATCCTTTCACGTTTGTTGTCGAGTGTTATCCCAAAGTTCTAATTTTTTTATTGTCACATTTTATGGGTTTTCATATTATTAATTCACTTTTGAACCTATCCTTGTATGTAACCATTTTTTAGTTATTATGACTTCAAGCTTTCCTAGATTCAACATCTACTAAGAGCTTCGGTCCATCTCCTGGTATGGAATATGCTTGCTCTATCAAGAGGAGGGTTTTCTCCCTCGGGAATCATTATGCAACATTCTAGGGTTTAAAATTTATGAATTTTCTTCCAAAACTGAAAATAAAGTCGACTAGATAGTTGTTTGGCTATAGGAATTGATTCTTGTTCTATTGATTTTAGTCATTGTAAACATATTACATGAACCATCTCTTTCTATGGAGATTTTTGGTCTCCGACTGTTTCATTAGTCTCTAACTATCTGCATTTAACTATTTTCATTAAATCTTACAACGTTGACTCTGTTAGTCATGATTTGGTTTGTTAAGTGGTTCTTCAATCATTGTTAGGTTGTTATGAATTTTGTCTTGCTAATTTAATTCTCTTCATCTTTCGAATATATATATTGTCCGTGTTATGATGACAGTACTGTTGTATAACAAAGTTCTTGTTGGATATATAAATGTCTTTGTTGTTTCAAGTATTATTTTCTTCAATGCATTTTGAGTTTTGGTTTTCCGTTCGTTTATGATTAAATGATTTTGATGTGGAAAATAAATCTCAATGCTTATATAATAGGTGTGTTTCCTTAGAGGAAAAAGGTATTGTCTCTGACCTGCCATTATGGTCATCTAAGAGACTAACCCTAAGTACCTATCGAGTTTTGAGTCTCAGGATTTTTATTTTACAAAAACTTGTAACCCTAGTACTTGGATTACCCCACCCGGGGACCCAATTCATTATACAAAAAATTGTACTATTTTTCTAGAATTAATAGTAACACCAAAATTACTCGAAAAAAAAAAAATAACAAAAAAACCACCAACCAACACAACAATATGATTTAAGACTTATTTGTTGTTCTTCTCAAATTCTACACAATCACACTGAAAGTGATGTCTTTCCTCCCTACCTATTAGACTAGTCTCTGCACTAAGTCTCCTGTCGAGCTCTCCTCATAGACATGGTTTCCCTTTCAAAAAATATTGCACAGAGGGGTGTGACTATCGGGTCCCAACCAGACTTAGCTATAAATAACTACGTTTAGCACCAACTCCACCTGGCCAACCAGCATGGACATCGATCCTTTATTCTTGCAGTTCCTCTTCCTAGGTCACCTCAGGTTCGTAGTATCCTTTTCGTTTCCTTTTTTAAGAGTAGGATATAGACATGTGATCGCTTGGCCCATAAGTGTCTAACTACCTAGGCCTGCGAAGCTCATTTGGCATTACTTTCCATTATGACTTGTGCATCAAATAAATATTTAAACAAAACTAATAATTTTCGAAATTACTATTTCACCTTTACAAAGTCTGCATCATATCATAATGTCTTTTTAACTGCAATACCTTATTATTTACAAGCTATCAGGAGATATTACAACACCTCTATAGATTTGACTATTCTTAAGACATGGTAGATATAAAGTTAGGAAAGATATGTTAGTTCTTATAAAATATGCATCTTTTCATTTTTTTTAAACCCTCCATATATATATGTTAATATATATATTTGAAATTTAGATAAATCAAATAATATTATTAAAAACCAATATAAATCTTTCCCAATTCAATATATCTACCATGAGAAAAAGCAAATATTTAATAACACAAACTTTTCTTAAATTTTAGACTAGAAAAAATGTGTACATTTTAAAAACTTTAAACTCTTAACATTTAACAAATCCAAAGTTCAAATAAATCTAAATACATTTAACCACTATAAATCCTTTTAAATAATTTAAATTTAAAAAATAAATAAACCAAATTTAAAAATAAATAAATACAAATAAAACATCACCTCATTCAAAATGGATGACATCATTAATATTAAAAAAAATAAAAGTGTGTGCCTACGAAGTTACTTTCTCGCTTAGCGTAAGCCAATGGGTATATTCCAACGCCACAATTATAAAATAAATACAAATAAAACGTCACCTTATCCAGAAGAGATGACATCATTAATATTAAAAAACAAGCCAATAATGTGTGCCTCTGAAGTTACTTTCTCTGAAGTTACCCTAATCCAGACTGTTCAATCGGGATACTCCAACGTCACTATCATATCGTAACATGCTAGGAAAGCACCCTTCACCTACCACTAATAAACCGTCATTGAAACGGCGAACCTAGTACGGACCTGTCCAAACAATGGAAAGTCTTGCCGACCTGCGTTGGTAAATCTCTTTCCCAATTCCAGTCAAGGTAATGAATCTTCGTGGACGCTTCAGGAGGTCTAATACGCCAGTGTCTCGCTCCTTCAAATCCCTTCAAAAGATTTTGCGTGTTTCGGGAAGACTCCTTGATCAATTGCAATGGCTAATTTTGATCCAAGAAATGCCCATCTCCAAGCCGCCAATAGGGTTTTCAGCAAGGGCCAAACCCAGCAGCTACAGGAGCCAAACTGTTCGCAGCACATGAATGAAGGTGCCGAAGCGTTTGAAATTTCGGACTTTCTTGTTTTCGAGGAGCAATTCGAACATTCATGCAATAGTGAGAATGCGAGTGATCAGTGTTACGATTTTAACACTGGCAAATCCGGACCAGGTTTCCAACGTGATTACATGTGCCCATTCCCCAGCAATCCACCATGTATCCAGGGGAGTCATTTAGATCACGATTCTACTGTGATCCAAACCCTGGAGACCGAGACAGTGTAAGTGTGGGTTAGCTTGAGGTTTATTCGCAAATAATATATGACCAGGTATATAGTGTAAGTGTGGGTTAGTTTGAGGTTTCTTCGCAAATAATACATGATTTGAGTTTCATATATAGTTTGAGTTTGAGTGGGTTTAATGGTTAAGGGTATGTGCTTTTTCTTCGAGAGATTATAAGTTTAAAATAGAGAGATTGAGTATGTTTCTTTTTAAAAGGTTACAAATTAAAACCAGAGAAATTGGGTAAGTATGTCTTCTTATGTTTTCTTAGATTTAACAAAAAGAAAGTAAATCTCCTCCACTAATTTAATATCTTATTTAGCAGTGAGCTTAAAATTAGATAACAATAATAATTTATAATTTATACAACTATTTATTTTAACCCTTCTTTAGATCTATGTTAAGGATCAAAAGTTTGAAATGGAAATTTTAAGATGATCTGTGTTATATGATTTTTTTACAATATTTTATGTAAGCAATGAATTATCTATTTTGAACAGAAACTCTAAGAATAGCAGCAGGAAGAGAAAGGCAGATGGAGTTGTCAAATATGCATTTCTGACCAGATCTGAAACTGACATTCTGCAAGACGGCTATAAGTGGCGAAAGTACGGGAGGAAAATTTTGAAGAGCAGGCCAAATCCGAGGTTGTCATATTATTAAATCTGCGGTGCTTATGTTATTAGAATTCCTTTGTTCCGTTAATCGGACTATGTGCTGGATTGTTTGTTTGCAGGAACTATTACAGATGCTCCCATAGCAACTGTGATGTGAAGAAAACGGTGGAACGTGACACCCACGATAAGGGAATTGTCATAACTACTTACATGGGGAAACATAATCACGAAAGCCCAACCGTAATCTATTATATTGGAAGGCCTGAACCACCTCAGGCTCCAGCTGCCACGCCAAATTACTAGCTCGCCAATATAGCTTTCTTGTGTAATCTGTACCTATGATCCTACGCCTGTTCGTGACTCCTTCGAACAATATAAATAAATAGATGATTGGACTGTACTTGACACTGTGAAGCTTGCTTTTTGCCATCTGCGTATGGGAGCGCTTTCCGAGAAACTTACTGCCAAGACAGCGGCATGGTCGCATGATGGGACTGAGAGTATTGCAGAGATCACTTCAAATCTAATTGCGGCTGCACTGGTTGGAATTATAGGGTGTAGTTGTCATAGAACGTTTCGAAATTCACAACAGGAATATGTCTTCATGTTCATGACGAGGTACACATGTAGCTTATCCCATGGCAGACGTTATAAGAATAATCATGTAATTTTTCTTTGGTTCCAAATAAAATGTATGCAGCCATAGTACTTGTTTTTTAAAAACTATTATGCAGTACCAATAGGGTCTTTAGCATTTATTTTGTTAAGACCATGTGATTGATATGTTGGTCAATGTTATACATAAACAAATAAGGGTTTTATAAGTTAATCTGTTTTCTGGTATTATTTTGACTTTAAAAAATTAGATAATAGTAATAATAATAATATATTATATATAAGTTTTTTACAAGTGAAAATATTGATTTTTAAAATTTAAGAAAAGATAAAATTTAATTAAATAAAAGGTTAACTTAAAATAGAAAATATTGATTTTTAAAATTTAAGAAAAGATAAAATTTAATTAAATAAAAGGTACCCTAAAAATAGTTTTAGGGTAATACTTTTTTATATATAAAGTTTAATAATATATTTCTTGTGATTGTTAAAAGAGTTTCATTTTACAATTAATATGATGGTGATGATGGTGATGTGTAATTAGGTTCATTCTTAAAATGAAGTTGATAAGTGTTTTTTCAATAAAATAAAAAAACATTGTCTAAATAGAAAAGCAATATGATTTATAATAAAAACAAAAAATGATAGTTTTCATTAAAAGTATTATAAAGTATCAATAATCTTAATCTCACTATGGTCGCTCTATATGTGATAAAAATATTTAACTGACTTTTAGTCATAAATAAAGTATTTCGATTTCTACTTGACTTAATATAATTTATTATCAAATTTTAAAAAAGACAAAGTAATTATAAAAAAAATGTGAATAAAATGCTTTAACACGATATTTTTCAAAATTATTTCAACCCAATATTTAAATAAACTCTTTTAAGATCTATGTTAGATAATTTATATCCATATCAACTTCATATATATCTATAAAAATAAATAATTAAATAAAAATTAAAAATATTTCATTGTTGTATTTAATAAAAAATTTATTGTCCACAGAGGAAAGATAATAGAAAATTAAAAAAAAAAATGGAAAATATTAAATATATACAAGTAGAAATAATGTGGGCAATGTAGTGTACCTATAAAACATATTTTGTAGAACATTTTAATGTATGTATATATGATATATTGTTTCAATAAAAGTATGTATATATTGTATAAAGCAATTGCAAAAAACAAATATTCTCATTATTTAAATTTAGCTGTTTTTTTTTGTTCCTCTCTACATTTTTTTGGGTCAATTTTTTTTTTTTTGGTCAATTTTCCTTGCAATTTAAGAAAGGGAAAACCACTATATATACATTGATATCTATCCCTCTAGGCTTATGTTGAATTAGTAGTTAAGATGAATCTATACTGATTTAATAATAATCAATTAAAATTAATGAAATTTTAATCATAAGACAAACATTCTATTTTTATTATATT
>APFE031180376.1:0-15072 GCA_000404065.3 Pinus taeda | reverse complement strand
CAAGAGCATGGTACAGTAAAATAGATTCATATCTATTGGATAATGAATTCGACAAGTGTGAAGGAGAACCCACCGTCTACATCAAAGAAAAAGATGGTAAAATTTTAATTGTTGTCTTATATGTTGATGATGTTATTTTCACAGGTAATGATGATCAGCTCATTAAGAAGTTTAAATCAGTCATGAAAGAGGAATTTGAAATGACTGACATGGGTTTCTTGAGATACTTCTTAGGCATAGAAGTAGATCAAAATGAAAAAGGAATTTTTATCTCACAGGCAAGATATGTAAATCAAGTATTGAGCAAATTTAGCATGGAAGAATGTAAGGCAGCGATCACTCCCACAGTGATGGGATTAAAACTCAGCAGAGAGGACAACAGCAAGGATTTTGATCCTAGTTTGTACAAGAGTATTGTAGGCAGCCTTATGTATTTAACAGCTACTAGGCCTGACATTATGTATGTTGTTAGTTTAATTTCTAGATTCATGGAGAGGCCAAAGGAGGCACATTGGCAGGCAGCAAAAAGAATTCTGAGGTATGTCAAAGGTACCAAAAGGTTTGGAATTTTATATAATGTCTCAGAACATTCAGATTTGTTTGGATACACAGATAGTGATTGGGCTGGAAGTGTTGATGATCGGAAGAGCACTTCCGGTTATGTTTTCCATATGGGTTCAGGAGCCATTTCATGGGCTTCTAAGAAGCAGTCCATTGTAGCATTGTCTACAGCAGACGCTGAATATGTGGCAGCTACAGCAGCAGCATGTCAAGCATTTGGATGAGAAGGATGTTGAGGAGCTTAGGCCAAGAGCAGACAAAAGCGACAATGATCTTTTGCAACAATAGCTCAGCTATTGCATTGTCAAAGAATTCAGTGTTTCATAAGAGAACAAAACACATTGACACAAGGTTTCACTGCATCAGAGAATTGGTGAACAATGGAGAAATTGTCCTAGAACATTGCAGGACACAAGAACAAGTTGCAGACATCTTGACAAAGCCACTGGATCAGAAAAGCTTTGAATTTTTGAGGAAGTGTCTGGGTATGACCGAATGCCCAGCAGGTGAAATTAAAGGGGAGTGTTAAAATTGTAATTCCATTGCTGCGCGCGGGCTAGCATTCAACGCTGACCGTTCAAACCCCGAAACCACCCAGCAGCAAACCTAAACCGCCGGGAAGCCATCGCACCGCTCTTTGGCAAAAGTGGTTTCCGTACGATGGTGCTCCGACGCAGACATGTGGACAGGCGTGACATCATCACCTGACACTTTTCGGAAGGTAACACTCAGTCAACTCACCCCTTCCGATATTGATTTCCCTCGTCCGATGACCTCCAGCATTTACGTCCGTCGATTTACCACAGTGCAACTTTGGTGTAAAGTACCGTGAAAAAGGTGTTCCGATATGCATCCTCCGCCGTTTGATTAAACTGCTTGCTCTCCGCCGTTCGATTCAAGGGAAGGTTCACCGCCGTTAAAATCTTCAAAGTACATACGGGTCTGATGAATTATAAATACAGCGTGGACCATACCTTACGTCCCATACCTAAGTTAATACATTGTCATATTTTTGGTAAAGTTTTCAATGTTTTTGTTACGGCAAGTTAATATGGAGTATGGGCATAAATTTAATGTAAGTTTTTTTTTTTTTTTTTTTCGAAATGTATGGTATATGTTTTGGTAGGACCGTCGACTCCATTGTAATTTGGATTTTGCACACGAGGGAGTTTGCTGCAGCGAAGAAAAACCATGGAAACCACAGAGTAAAAATTTTTGTATTGCAGGGGAGGAACGCACAGAAGTGCATAAATGTTTTTGGTTTGTAATGTAAAAAGAAAGTGCAGCAGCAGAGTAAAAATGTTTTTGTTTGTAATGTAAATGAAATGCAAAGATTGCACAGCAGTGCAGGAGAAGAAGTAAATGAAGAAAACCAGTGGATAGTTTTGTTGAAATCCATGAATTGTTTCACACAGGTGAAAAGGTAAATGTGTAAAACTCTGTAATTTTGTTTTCACACAGCAGTGAATGTAAATGAAATATTTACACACAGTGGTGTAAAATTTCATAGGAGGCAGAGTAAGTTTTGTTAAAATGTTTTGGTGAATCCCTCTGAGTAAAAGAGGATGAATATGTAAGTGTTTTTGTTTAATGAATAGAAATCATTTTATGGTGGAGAAATACTCTGTGCTCTGTAATTTTTTTAAAAAGACTTCTCTGCGCAAAAAGATCCTGGTATAAAGAAAACAGAGCATTGCCTCTGTGTTTTATTTTGTGGTTTTGGTATTTTTCCATTGTAAAAATACCCAACAATAGTCACGCTGATTCACTTCTGGCATTATGCGATTTTTTGTTTCATGAACGGCGCAAGTGAGCCATTCTTGAGCGCGTCAATCGTCTGCGATGAAAAGGCTTCCGTGGATTTGAGTTGAATCCAGTTTCTTCTTAGTTGAATCCTTTTGGACCTGTTGCGTGAGGTGAATCACCTTATCTGTTGCTACGTGAGGTGAATCTGTTTTGGATGCCGCTGAGGTGATCCGTGAAAACCGTGGAGGAGACCGGACTTATGTGGAGGAGGCCAGGGAGGCTACCATTTTCTGTGCAACATGGATTTGATTGCGGGTTGAGGTTACTGCATTGACAACCGAGCAACCATTATTCATGAAGGAGAGATAGCCAAAAACGTGCAAATCTAATCAGCAAAATACTGGAAAATCGACAAAGGCTGTTTTTGTGCTACATGCGTGTTAAGTTGCTGTCACCATCCAAAAATTGGGTTGTCTATTGTCGGCCTGGTAGGTGCTCGCAACATTTTTTGTTTATTCTCTTCACTGTTGCTGGATCGCAGCACATTTGCCTCTGTTTTATGATAAATCGTGTCTGAGAGCGCTATCGATAGTGAAAGCTCGCAGCATATTGTTTTGATTCTTCTCTTAGTTGGTTGCTGCATCGAGCAAGAGGCGTGGGCACGGAGGTGCTGGTGATGGTGGTCATCCGGAGGTAATCCAGGAGGTAGTACAGTCATATAATGAGCCAATGACTTACATTGCCTATCCTTTCGGTCATAGTCACAACTTTGTGCTTGAGTATGACGATTCATCCAAGATTTCGTTCAAATACAACTATACTTAAGCTTGTCTAGTGTGGTCATCCGGAGGGTATTACCATTCAAAGAGAAGGAACCCAATTTCACCCTTTGAAGAGCATTCACCATTTGGTTAAAGTCATAGGGATATTGGATTTCCTTTTTCTTTAAATAAGTTTTAAATTAAAGTTTTTATAATTCTTTAATTAGAAGAGGGACTCTTTGTTTCATAAAAGGGGGTGAATTTTTTAAATGCAAATCCGGCCTCATTTTCGTTTTGGACTTGGGCTCAGTTTTCATTGGTTCTGGCATTTGTAGTAGTGTCGAAGATCTGAGATTAATTTTTTAAATTGTTGGGGTTGAAGTTTTTTTATACATTTAAGATGAATAATCAGTTAGCAGAAGCTTACTTTAATGAAAATAACAAGCTAGATGGATTCAATTACTTTGGTTTGAAATTCAAGCTGTAGATCCTGCTTGAGAGACACAATGCATGGACAATTGTGAACAATGATGAGGTGAAGCTGAACCTGGGTAAAGGAGGAACATCAACAACAATCCAGGACTCGAACAAGTGGGAGACTAAGACAACAATGCTCCTGAAATTGTCAGTTAAGGATTGTGTTATTCCCCATATACGTGATTGCAAGATCGCACCAGAGATCTGGAAGACACTCAAGGATATCTATGAGGTCAATACCACCAATCGATTGTTGTTCTTAAATAGCAAGATTCTCTCCATCAAGATGGAGGAGAATGAGACAATTGTAGCATTTATTTCATAGATCAAGGAGCTCAAGAACAAGCTGGGTGATATCGGTGATGCTGTGTCAGATACAGATTTGATCATAGTTACCATGAATGGTATGACTCAAGAGTATCTGATTTTCATCATTGGCTTGAAAGCAAGAGAAAAATCCCCCTTCTTTGAAGAATTGACAGGGATCGTCATGCAAGGGGAGGAAAGGAAGCTGACTCATCAACCTCAGACATCCGATCTGGCCTTAATGGCGAAGAAGAAGCCCTTTAGAGGAAAGCCAAATGCAGCACAGAAAAGCATTGAAGCCCCACAAAGAAAGATATCGTCACCTCAAGGTACGTCTTTCAATAGAAATGACTCTGCAACCAAATGTTTTTATTCTGGTAGAACTGACCATATAGCCAAATATTGCATGAAGAAGAAGTTTGATGAAGGCCGGAAGAGACATAAGCATCATGCAGGTCATTTTGCTGATGAGTAACAGAGTCAGAACATCAGACTGTTCATATCTGACTCTGCGCTTTCGGCTAAGGATGATGAAGCAGATACCTAGTTTGTGGACTCAGGTGCATCCATCCACATGACAAAGAACAGACAATGGTTTGAAGACTTCAAAGAGACCAGAAATGGATCAAACATCTATCTTAGCAATGATAGAGGGTACCAAATCGAACGTTATGGTAATATTCTTGTTGTTTTGCCTGATGGAAATATTAGACATATCCATAATGTAATGTATGTGCCCAGGATCAAAAAGAATTTAATCTATGTTTCTACTATAACTAATCAAAATCTCAAGGTAGAGTTTTATAAATCATATTGTGTCGTTAAAGAATTGTTGGATTGTATGAAGCCTATTGCATCAGGATTCGTGTGGGAGGATTGTACAAGCTAAATGTCAAAAGTGCACCACATAAGCCATTGACATCATCTGCCATGACTAAAATGGACTTATGGCATCAGAGGTTTAGCCATATTAACTTCAATGATTTACTGCTATTACAAAAAAGAGGTATGGTCAAAGGTCTTCCTATTTTAAAACTTGTTCATATTAACTGTGATGCATGTGCACTAGGAAAGATGCACAGAGATGAATTGCTTGTGAATGTTGGTAGAAAGAAGAGAGATATACTCGAGCTGGTACGCACAAATTCATGTGGGCCTATGCAAATAATATCGTTAGGCAATGCATAATATGTTTTACTGTTTATTGATGACTGTACTAGATTTGCTTCAATGTATTTCCTCACGAAGAAGAGCCACATTTTTGAATACTCAAGGAGTTCAGAAGTATTGTTGAAAAGCAAACAGGTAAAAGCATCAATATTCTCTGCTCGGATCAACGGGGAGAGTACAAGAAAGCTTGGGTCCTCAAATACTACAAATATAATGGGATACAACAATAGTTTACAGTACCCCACACTTCTGAATAGAACGGGGTTGCAGAGAGGAAGAACAGAACCCTTGTGGAGTGTGCTCACAGTATGTTAAAAGGTAAGAATATTTCTAATGGGTTTTTCGCTGAAGCGATTAATACTGCAGTATATCTAAAGAATATGAGTCCAACAAGAAGTTTATATTTCAAAACTCCTTTTGAAGCTTTATTTGGTTATAATCCTACAGTTAAGCATTTGAGAGTTTTTGGCAGTAAAACCTTTGCCCATATCCCAAAGAAAGAAAGAAAGAAACTAGATTCAAAGGCCATCAAATGTATTTTTGTTGGGTATTGTACAAAATTTAAGGCTTACAAATTGTTTAATCCCTCTATTCATAAAATTTTTGCGAGTAGAGATGTAGTGTTTAATGAGCAGGTTAATGATGGAAGCCATGAGAGTGCTAATGAAGAATGGCACGTGACCTTGTTGGTGGAAGAAGGAAGTGATGAATCAAATGATAGTAATGAGTAGCAACAGCAGATGCAACAACAACAACAAGGGAACGAAGATGATGTAGTCATCAAGCCAAGTCCAGGAAATGATGATGAGACAAGGTTTGAAGCTACCCCACCACTCAGGAGATCAGGTAGGAAGGTTCAATTGCCAGCAAGATATAGGGAAAATGCTTTTATAACTAGTATGATGAATGTTGTTGAACCCTCTAGTTATAAAGAACCTAGTCAATATAGGGAATGGAGGGATGCTATGGAAGAGGAATATGAATCAATTCTCAAAAAAAAACTTGGCATTTAGTTAAAATACCTAAAGGCAAACAACCCATAGGATGCAAATGGTTGTATAAGCCTAAATTTAAAGCAGATGGAAGCATAGATAAGTATAAATCTAGGTTGGTTACAAAGGGGTATTCACGGCAAGAAGTTATAGATTATGATGAAACATTTTCCCCTGTAGCTAAACTAAACACAATCAAAATGATAATTTCTTTAGCTACCAAACACCATTGGATAGTTCACTAGCTAGATGTTAAATCTGCATTTTTAAATGGTGACTTAAAAGAAGAAGTCTACTTAGTGAAACCTGAGGGGTTTATCAAACAGGGTGAAGAACATTTAGTTTGCATGTTGAAGAAAGCATTGTATGGACTAAAACATACACCCAGGTCATGGTATGACAAAATTGATTCATTTTTCCCGCAACATGGTTATAAAAGGAGCAAAAATGACCTTAATCTTTATACAGTGTTTGATAAATAGGGAAGGATTTTTTTGATTTATTTATATGTAGACGATCTAATCATTATAGGGAATGTTGATAATCTCATTAAAGAAATGAAGGAGCAGATGTCACAAGTCTATGAGATGAAAGACCTTGGAGAGCTACATTACTTTTTGGGTTTGGAAGTCTAGAGGTATTCTGGACAAAATTTTCTGTCATGGAGTAAGTATGTGAGGAGCTTATTAGAAAAGTTCATGATGGATCAGAGCAAAGCTGCAACATTACCTTTACAATAGAATTTAAAACTTTAGAATGATGATGGATGTAAGGAGGTAGATGCGACTTTGTATAGACAAACTGTTGGGAGTCTAATCTACTTGACTACAACCAGGCCTGATTTGGCTTATGCAGTTAGTGCATTGATTCAATTTATGTCAAAGCCCCTTGAGAGCCATTGGTTTGAAGCAAAAGTTGTTTTAAGGTATCTTCAGAGAACCTTAGATTTTGGTATTGTTTCTACTGATTTGTATGATGTTAGATTGACAGTTTTTTCAAACTCTGATTGGGCTGGAAATGTAGATGACAAACGATCCATAATAGGCTATGCATTTAGCATTGGATCTGGGGTCATTAGGTGGAGCAACAAAAAGTAGAACACGGTATCCTTGTCTTCTGGGGAAGATGAATATCAAGCTATGTGTGCAGCAACAAGTGAAGCAATTTGGTTGAGGAGACTTCTCCTTAATGCTGGAGAAGAACAGAAGGTTGCAATAGTGATCAAATGTGACAACTAGAGCTCCATCAAACTTGCAAATAATCCAGTATTTCATAAGAACAAAAAGCATATCGATACATAGTTTCATTTCGTCAAGGGAGAAAGTTCAATCAAAAGAAATCCATATTGAATATTGTAATAGTTGTCACAATACTGCTAATATTTTTACCAAACCTCTTGGTAGAATCAAATTTGAGTTGTTTAGGGAAGTGTTAGGCATATCTGTGAATCCATTTCTCCATTAAGGGGGAGTGATGAGATTAATGTAGAAATGTCTTAATGGAGTAACAGTTCAAATCAAACCTTAGATTAGGATTATGTTCCTATTTTCTAGGGTGTTGTCTCAACTTCCCTAAATGTGTGTATATTATATATCTCTCTTATGTAATGCATGTAAGGCAGAGCGTGTTCTGCAGTGGCAGTCTTCAGGTGGTGTTCCAGACCTGTGAGTTGCTCAGATTTGATTTAATAAAGTCTGATTTGTATTTTGACAATGGCTTCATAGCTGAAGGAGTAGCATCGTGTTTTGTCATCCAATGTGGTGCTGAGTATAACATGGTTCTCGTGGCTTCTAAAAAGAAAAGAAAAAACATTGCGTTATATTTGATGCATTTTCGCTCTGTGTAAGGCCTCGCTTGGTCAACATAATGCCAATCCATCATTTCAGTTAGAATGTTGGTCGTGAACTCTAGTAAATCATTGGATAAAACTATAATAGAGTGTGTTGCTACTCACCATTAACAAGTGTGGCATTGTACTTCTATTATATGTGTGTATTTTTATCCAAGAAAGCATTATTTTCATTGCATTGACTGAAATCCTACATTCAATATTTATTCAATGGTTTATGCATGATGCGTTAAATAATTTAAATAGGCCTTGTATCGTTGAAGTTTGTTTTTATGGTGCATGTTGTATATATGCTTGTAAACTATCATTGGACAAGATCCATGGTCCGTGCATAACTCTTGGACTATATGTGCGTTGTAAACATTGGAGACTGGTTGAATATCAAATTGCGTTGAACATGGTCATCATTGGTTGGAGACTTGAAGTATGTTTGCATTTTGAATGCCCTTAAGTTACATTCACCTTAGTTTATATGTTGATTGGTATAATTTTTCTCATTTCCTTGTATGCAAGGTTATTCATAAGCATTGAACAATGATATGGGTGGGTTATTCATTACCATGGTTTAAAACTTTACAACATTGAATTCACTTATAAAATCAGTTGTGCTATGCATTCAAATCATGTTTATTGAATGTAGTGCATTCTATTCATATGTGAGTTATATGTATTGACACTAGTTCTATTATTAAGGATTTATTTTTTCTAGAGAATCGGTCACAAGAATAAATTTTGCAATGATATTGGGCTTCCAACCAGGTTTCAATCAAAATTTCCTAGTTGCTAGCCATTGAAAATCATAGCTCTCATAAGTCTTTCAAAACACTTGTGGCTGAAATTCTCCATAGGAAAGAGGCACCAATATTATCTTTAAAACGGAACTATTTATATTCATTACAACGAGAAGGTTACTTTTTCTCATCTTAAGTTGTTTAAAAAGTGGCTAAAATTGGTGATGCATTCGAGTTGATCAACACCCTAATTTATTCCACTATTGATGGGATGGTAAAATCAACAAATCCTCTTTTGGTTATATTAGAATATGTCCATATAATGCACCAGAAAATATTGATTTCTTGCAGGTTGAGTCATGACTTCAACAAGATAAGTTACACGAGAAAAGACATCATTCTGAACTTGTTTTTATTTACAAAAATATTCTATTAAAGGTTGAAATAGAAACACATTGACAACCAGCAAGTGATCAAGTCAGTGAATTTTACGTTGATCCTATCAAGTGCCAATTTCAAGAGCATATTTGCAAGAAAATGCAGAAATTCAACCTCCACTTCTCAAGCCAATTGTTAGAGCTTGGGAAGAGCTTGTCAGAAACAAGCACAAAACCGATCTTGGATATGACAAGGAGGTGTACCTTTATATTATAGATTACTCAAATCCCATCAAATTTCAAGGTGTTGGATTCCTTCAAGACAAATCATATTCATCTACTCTTTATCCACAACCATGAATTGTCAAATGCCAACACTTTAATCGAGTTGGCCATGTGAAATATCATTGTTTTGATCTTCATACATGCGAGGATTATGTTAAGAACTCTCATCATTCAAACATATGCTTCATAAACAAGCCTCCTGCAAGAAAAAAATTTCACCTTCGATGGATCTCTTCTTGGCAATCGACCTCACCAACCAAGAAGATATTTCCCTCATACTATAGAATTTGTTCTCGAGTGTTAAAAAAATATTGTAGTTGATTTCTCTTCATGTTCTCACCTTGTATCTGATAGGAGGGGATTGATGGTCATATACAAGCTTCAAATACATATCAAGGGAGTTTGAGCCACAACCTGAACCTACTAGAGATAGTCATACCTAGATTCAGAGTTTTAGCTAGAGAGAGAGAAGCTCATGAGCATGCATTTGGTTGGTAGCCTTCCTTAAACCACCATAGGATAAAAATCCCTTTCCAGGTTGAGGTTCTCCCTTTTTCCATAGGTTCAAACCTCCCATTTCCAGGATGATGGTCTCCCATTTCAAAACATTAGGGACACTTCCTCGAGCAGAAGACTAGTAGCTTCTTGACAAATTTCGAACTATTCTCGGAATTTCACTAAGCATTCCAAGTTGAGACCTTAATGATATCCCTCTTCAAAGAATTATGGAGAAATTTCTCTAGTAGAATACCTCATCTTCTAGTTATATTTGGAAGAGTTTCACGAACTACACTAAGCATTCCAGTGTTGGTGGTCATCTTTAAACCATCATCGGGTAGACCTAGAGTTTTCCCACCTTATACATTCATCTCACAAAGCACATTCAACCTATTGTTGTCATGCATTGTTGTATTTTTGTATTGTAGCTCTCTTATTGGACTCGTATATACCCCTTTGTATTAAGGTGGGAATGTTGGACACATAATCCATGAAGGGTTATGGTGTGGAATTTAAATTGTCATTCCAGTCCAAGAGACCACTTGGAACATAGAAACCTAGGGTCATTAGATAATGTATAAATTTAAATCTTTGTGAATAATATGGAATCTCATGTTTAGCATTTATATCTTGTCCATTATTTATGTGTGATTTTGATATCCAAGGCCCTCTACATAATGAGCACACCAAAACTTAGGAAACTTAAATTAAATCTACAAGAATTATTGGAAAAGAAGTATATAAGACCGAACTGTTGAAAAGTGTGCAACAAGAAATGCTTGTTGAGAATGCAACAAGATGATGGAGCTTAGTGGAAAGGAGTCGCCTTCACTAAGTAGTCCCGTAGGCTATTTTTGGCACAAGTCTATTTTTAGACATATGGATAATGTCTATAGATTGCAGGTTGTTGTTTATGGATGATTGATCAAGTTGGGAAAAATAGATGGACTTCTATTTTTAGATCACAGCGGAGTGACTGCTCAGTCTAAATATAGAATAGTCAAATATTATTAACTCATAATAATATTTAGACTATAAACTTTGTCTTATTCTCTTGCAGCACTTCAGGATGAGCTACGGATGTGGTACATGCAGATCCTAGAAGGAAATACATGGTTACCTATGGGATGACTAATATTTACATGCAGGACTTCAGTTAGAACTCAAGTGAGTTGAGTTTAGTGGACTGGAGGTGCAGTTGATGGAGTTGTGTTCAGTTTAGCTTTGTTAAACTGGTTGTATTTAGTCTAACTGGCAAATAGACTAGAGATGAGTTGGGTGAATTAGTTATTCATTAATTCACAAGTTATTAACTCATAATACAACTAATGAATACATCAGTTAACTCAGTTGCATGTCAGTGCATGTTCAGTTCAGCAGGGACAGGTGTTAGAGAATCAGATTGCTATCAGTTGTGACTATAGTTGTGCACCAGATCTTGCACAATCAAGGGATTGAGTATGCCAATGAGTTTGCTCACGTATTTGCCCACATTGTAGCTTGTGCTGCTTGTGCTCACGTGATTTTTCCAAGTAAATACGATTTTTCTTGAGCCATTATCATCCATTCTCATGTAGGATTATGCAATAGAGGCAGGCAAAGCAGCGAAGGAGATTTGAATCTGTGACTTGTTCGGATCTGAGCTACTTTTGTGTGTAGCAAGTGGAGATAGTACTGAATACTTGTGAGGAGTATTGTAGTATGTATTGTTACATGTTCTCAATCAATATAATATACAGATAGTTGGGGGTTTTCAGTTGTATGCTTTCCCCGTGATATACTGTGTTGATATGTGCGATTGATGCTTCAATGTGTGCATGCGATTGTTTCTTAATACTGCAAAATTAATGATCAACGTAGAGGAGGTTATGTATTATGCATGATTTCGCAAATAGTGTATAATCAAGATAATCTCTATGAATAAGTGTCATATTATTCATGAAATTTCTACATTCACAACGACCTCAAAATCATATTCTTGGAACAATAAAAGCCACCTGCATATGTGTCCCCCAACACAGGCTTATTTACCAAGTATTTCAGCGTAGAATGATTTGTATACATCTTGAAGCATCCCCCTAGAAAATAGTGTCGATATTTGTAGAAAATCCCTCGCGTTTAGTGGTGGAATAGTTATTTTCTTCTTTAGAAAATCTGCGAATCACAAACACAATAGGGTAATCGAAGCCCTCTCCACCATCCTATGTTAGTACCACTCCCAGCGCTATACACGATGCGTCAACATGGACATGAAACTCCTTGCCCCATTTCAGGAAGACCAAGATCAGTGCAGAGGCCATCTTTTATTTTAGTACATCCAGCTTTTCTTGTAGTCATTGTTCTAGCAAAACATGACATATTTTTTCAACAGCTTCTCCATCAGCACAGTGATCTAGGCATAGCTTTTGATGAACTTCCTGTAGTACCACATATGTCCAAGGGTAGCATGCAGCTGTTTCACTCTTCGCAACGCTTCCAAATTCTGAATCGTCATAATATTTGTAGGGTCTACCATTAGTCCATGTCTGCAAACCACTTGTCCCATCAGGTTAACAAAAGGACCAAGGAACGTACACTTCTTGAGGTTCAGAATGATTTGGTGTCTTCGGTAGGTATCCAACCTCAAGCATAAGCTCGCTACATGGTGCTTAATCAACCCAAATACAATCCAATCATCAAGATAAACCTCTAGGAACTTGTGGATATATTCCTTGAATGTTGCAACAACTATGCACGAAAAGATGGCTAACGCATTCTTCAACCCAAACGGCATAACAATGTATTGAAAGTAGCCCCACTCAGTCATGAAGGTTGTCCTGCTCCTATCTTTCGGTGCGATTTGGATCTGGTGGTACCCTAAGAACCCTTCAATGAAAGAATATGCTTCATGCCCACTAACATTTTCCAATACTTCATCCATGAAAAGAGTTTGGAATGTTTCATGCACACACGCATCATTCAATTTTCTGAGATCCACACATATTCTTATCTCACCCTTCTACTTCTTTACCTGCACCACCATAGGGCTTACCCAATCAGATTCTTCCACCGGCTCAATGATTCCTGTTGTGAGCATTTTGTCTAGTTCTATGTAGACCTTCTCCTTGTATTTCAGATTCAAGCGGTAAGGCCTCTGCTTAACTGGCTTCGCTTCAGGCTTTAATGTGATCCTCATCAATCCTAAATCTCTGATGATTCCTTTTTAGTCCATGACCTTGGTCAAGAATAAGTCCTGGTACTCACAGAGTAACTCAACGACCTTATCCACCATCGAATCATCCCAGTAGTCGTCGAGCATTGCATACTTAGATTTGGCCTCCGCACTAATGTTCACCTACTTTGTCTTTACCAGCGTGGTTATGTTAGGGTCTTCAATCAGTGGTCCTTAAACCTCGCAATGGCCTTCTGTTTTTGGAAGGTTAATTTTCCACAGATCCTTGTCGTCTTCCTCGGCATTTACATTATAACACTCCAGTGCGCAGCTCAACTGAGTAGCCCATTCAGGCTGAATCAATTCTATCAACTCTTGTGGTATCCTAAAGATAGCTACTTTTACCGCTTATAGCGTGTCATCAACAGTGTCCCACCAACAATCCTCAAAAGTGAAGGTTAACAGGAACCCTTCACACAGGATATCCCATTCACTCATCCCATGGTAGAGCTCCGTCTCTATATACCAGTTCATGGGTATAACATCTAGGGTATGACAAAATAGGTGCACTCACTCAAATTGTGGCTCTTCTCCATAAAAATTTGTCCACTTGGCCAGGTGCGCGCATGGATCATCCCGTCTGTCATACTTGTCTGTTAATCACATTTGAGGCTTCCCAAAATGCATGCGCATCATTCGCCTGCATTCACACCAGTCCTCAAAGCTTCCTTAGTGCGTACCCCCACCTCACAGGCTTAGCATGAAGTACCAACTTCAAAGCCTCAAAACGTTTTTGTTTAGGCACCTCCCTTTCAAATCTGTTGAAGAAAGCATCTATCTCACTTAACCCATCATAAGTAGGCATATCCCTTACTTCTGTCGATATGCAGCACAACAATCTTGTCGTAATATTATAGTTTAGTGTGGTCACCTCATGAAACTGGTTCTGCCATCGCTCTATCTCCTCATTAGAATCCAATGTACAAGAGCTTTCACACTCCCATGAGATCCATCCATCCGCAATGGGATTTACCCAATCTTTCTCTCGCGCAGTTATCTTGTAGATGCAGTTCAAATCGTCGTCGCTTTCATAGTCACGCACTGGCTCTGTGTAGCGTGGTCCTTCTACAGGGTCCAAAGGCACGACTATGTGCAAAGACTTTTTCTCAAAAATCATCTTGCGCTTCTTCAAATTAATCACCCCGTTCATGTCAATGGCCCAATCGATTCCTAGGAGTGTGGGGTAGGTGTTGTTGTCATCAACAATCTCTATCACTTCAAAGTCTGCTAGTGCACTCGCTCCTTCAATATCCACAGTGATTCCCTGCAATCTCCCCATAGGTATTATCTTTTGCTAGTTCGTGATTCGCAGTTGGATAGGATACTATTGCAGCATAGGCCTTCCCATGCGCTCTCATGTCTACTTCAACAGAACGTTCGCATCTGACCCTAGGTCCAGAATTACTTGGTCCATCTCATATTCTTAATTTGTGCATTCAACCTCATTTCTCTTCCCATCCTTGTTACATGCTTTCCATTCTTCCGGACTACACGCGGTTCTCCTGACACGTCTGAGTGCATCTATTAATGAGTTCCTGCAATCCTTTTACAGCCTTACTGTTGTGCAGTAGCTTCATGCATGTTTCTAGGAATGTCATAAGCATAGATGGGTCCATTTCTAGCTCTGATCTATCTTTGCTTCCTAAAGTGGAGGCATCAACAAAGCTCTTCTTAGCTTCCATGAAGGTTTCCTTAGCATGCTCTAAATCAAACTCGGGTTCTTTCGTCAAAGCATTGTGAACCCAAGTACTATCTTAGGGTTTTTTGCTTTTATCATCTCCTCTCGCAATTCCACTTCAGAGCACAATTTTCACATTTGGATCTTCCTCACATGGCTGAGACCTCATTATCTACAAGTTCTAATGCAAGGGAGGTTGGAGCGCTCCCTTGTCGCGCAGCCTAACTATCAGGGTAGGACAGTCCTCCATCTCATGATCAAACAAGGTACAATACAAACATGATGGATTCGTTGGATTCATACAATCATAGGCATAATGTCTTGACCTTCCGCAATTGTAACAAACCAGCTATTTGCGACCTCCTCCAGGTCCTCCTCCACCTCGGCCTCATTCGAGCCCCTGAAATTCAGTTCGTGCCACTCTTGTGTT
>APFE031180360.1:34730-73370 GCA_000404065.3 Pinus taeda | reverse complement strand
TTTAGCACTACCTGACTTCACCAAATCTTTTGTCATTGAATGTGATGCTTCAGGTATAGGTATTGGGGCGGTCTTAATGCAGGAAGGGCACCGTTGGCCTTCACAAGCCAACAAATCAGTGGGAGGAATCTGGGCTAATCTACCTACGAGAAGGAAATGATGGCCATCTTACATGCAGTCGACACCTGGCGACCTCACTTATTGGGGCAACGTTTCCAAATCTGCACAGATCATCACAGTCTTAAATATTTTTGGAGCAACGCCTATCCTCCCCACAACAAAATAAATGGCTAGCCAAAATGCTGGGATATGATTATGAGATCATTTACAAGAAAGGGAAAGACAATAGTGTAGCAGATGCATTATCTCGCCAATTTGAGGAGGAAAGTACCCTGCTAGCTATTTCCCTCCCCATTCCAGAATGGATTGAAGAAGCTCGCAGGGAATGGTTTTCACACCCCGGGCTCTCCCAACTCATTTCTCAATTGCAGGCAAATCCAAATTCCACCAAGGGCTACTCGTGGCAGGATGATATACTTCGCTACAAGGACAGAGTCGTAATATCACCAACATCCACCCTCAAAAGTCGCATTTTGGCAGAATTTCACTCATCTCCCATTGCAGGACATTCGGGCTTTCAGAAGACGTATGCTCGCACCAGAAGATCATTTTTTTGGACAGGTGTTAGGTTCCTATACCAATAGGTTGCATCTTTCATGATTGACAGTGGAAGGGCTAAATATGATCATCATTGCAGGCTGCAAAGGTTCCATATTTTGTGTACATGCTATGAAAATTAAAAAAATGAAAATAGGGTATGCCTTAAAAGAATAATCAAAAGGCAACAAAATCAAATGGTCAAGAGAAAAGTGAAAATGAACCCCAAACTAAAGACCAGGAAATTGGCCAGTCAAAATGCCACTACTATCTTTTGGGCAGTATCATACTCTGCAAATACTGCTACTAATCATACTTGATGGATGGCCCAATAGTCTAAATTGGACCATGCCATGTTTAAATTGCTTGTTGCAGAATAGAGAATGTCTCCTATCCAAACAGCTCAAGCTTGGCAGATGACTAGCTAGGTAGAGAAATGAAGGTGCCCAACTGCTTAATCTGGGTCCTTGGAAGAAATGAGGGTACATTTTAGGTAGGAGGGCAGTCAAAAGAAAAAGAGGACAATCAGGGTCTGCTAATTCAAGTGCACCCACTTCAAATGAAGAAAAAATGTTAGGATTACTAGGATGGGTAAGTAGTATAAGGGTGCATAAATGGAGGGCCATCACCAATTGGCTTAACAAGTACAAAGGCTCATTCCACTCAGGGTATTGGCATCAAAAGTAGAGGGTGGAGGACAAAAACATTGAAATCATGTCTAATTTTCCCTGTTTTCCCCAAACATCATTTACTAACACCCCCAAGGGCCTTGAGATCTGCTCAAGTGTCCAGTTCCACTTCAGTTCATGACAAGCTACTGGGTCAAACCATGAAGTTTAATCAAGAAAAGAAGCCACATTTTTTGTGTAAAAAATCTTTCTCATCATTTCATTTATCTTCAATTCCTAAGTTTTACCTCTTAGAACTTAACCATACCCCTTCACTCACTTCACAAAGTCATATTAACCACTAATGTATTATTTAACTCCCTAACTACCCCCCTTCCCTAATCCTATTAGGATCTATGAAAAACTACCAAAAGACATGTATAAATACCCTCCCCCTAGCACTATAGCTATATAACCCTTCCTTGGGAAATATTAACCTATCAGGGGTTGGTATTAACCCCTTTGACCCTAAAACTATGGTTTTTGTCAAAAAAAAACTATGGTCAAAAGATCAAAAAATCGAATCCCCGCCCTCATTATCCCATTTACCCCTTTTTTCTGCCCAAGATACATTTATTATAATTTCTTTTAATTAAAACATTTATAATTGGGCGCCAATTAACCCAAAAACCCAAATCCTAATGTTTATTACCCACCCCTGCGCCCGATTTATTTAAAAATATTAAATTATTTGGCGGGTCCCCCTCCGTTAATGTGCTGTCACATCAGGTTCGCCGCCCACCGCCCGATCACTGACCCCGCCCATCCAACGATGGGCGGTCATTTTCACATGAAAAGTGCCCGACCTTTTGCGTCCGGGGGATTGGCGGTATTACCGTTGTACCCCCGCCACGCGTCGGCCTCCCGCGGTGTTCGGAGCCCCCCCCCCCTTGAAACCGCTTACCACCCTAAGGGCCTCCGGGGAAACCACTTACCGCCTGTCCCCCGCGCTGACATCACACCCCCGTCAACGTGATGTCACCCCGCCTTTTCCGCCACCGTGCCTCCACGTCACATCCACGTCGCCTGTCTGCCTGTCCACCCTGCCACTATGTCACCACCACCTGGGCACCCACGTCATCTGCCACGTCACCCTGCCGTACCCGGGCCCATGATGATGTCAGCACCAAAAAGCGTGCCAAAGAGCCAAAAATGCATAAAAAGACGCGAAATAGCCGTTATTATTCATTCTTATTCGTTATTTCCGGAGCTCCTCTGCATGCGAAAATGTCGTTCAACGGTTGAAATCCAAATTTCACCCGCCAAAGTTGCTGTCGCCCTCATCGTCGACCCAAGTACCTGCAATTAGTCCAGTTGGACACCTCCTACACCATAAAAACCAGGTATTTGCCACAAGCGACCTTCTTTACTTATATTTCTCCTGTTGTTCTCCTAATTTCCTGCAAAAGAACTCTGCTAAAATTCCTCACTGCTAAATTGTCCACTAAAGAACACTTAAAAACCTGGTTAAGTCCCTACAGGACAAAACTCTGAAAGAAACTTGTGCCCTTCTGCAAATTTACCATAAAAGTAAGCGGAGAAGCCGAGCTACCAGCTAAAAATGAATATAGTTGTTCCCTCATCCTTGTTATAGCAAAACTCCCTTGAAAAACCAGCTAATTAGCTCAAACACACTCTGATTCTTCAAACAGAGTGCCCCTTAGTTCATCAAAACCTGTAAGAGTCTCCTTATACTTTTAAGCTGTTCACTGCCAGACAGAATTTAGCAGGCATTCCTCAGCCTTTGTACCAATCCTAAAAATCAAGTAAAACATCTAGTTGAAATCAGACATGGCCACTCCATCTGCACTGGATATAGCTCCTGTGAATCCACCAAATAAAGAACTGGAAGCTATGCCACTGGTAGACAGTGATTTCCTCATTGCAGACTTTGTGGCAGAGAGGAACCACTTACAGACCTTCTGCCAGCTAAGGAACAATCACTTGGAAAACAGTGACATGTATGGCATCTAGTTATCCAATCTTCCCACCTACTTCCTGCCATCTGTGAATGTTTTCCCTAAAGTCATTCACCTCTATGCAGAAAACTATGACCAGTAGCTTGTCATGAACTGAAGTGGAACTGGACACTTGAGCAGATCTCAAGGCCCTTGGGGGTGTTACTAAATGATGTTTGGGGAAAACAGGGAAAATTAGACATGATTTCAATGTTTTTGCCCTCCACCCTCTACTTTTGATGCCAATACCCTGAGTGGAATGAGCCTTTGTACTTGTTAAGCCAATTGGTGATGGCCCTCCATTTATGCACCCTTGTACTACTTACCCATCCTAGTAATCCTAACATTTTTTCTTCATTTGAAGGGGGTGCACTTGAATTAGCAGACCCTGATTGTCCTCTTTTTCTTTTGACTGCCCTCCTACCTAAAATGTACCCTCATTTCTTCCAAGGACCCAGATTAAGCAGTTGGGCACCTTCATTTCTCTACCTAGCTAGTCATCTGCCAAGCTTGAACTGTTTGGACAGGAGACATTCTCTATTCTGCAACAAGCAATTTAAACATGGCATGGTCCAGTTTAGACTATTGGGCCATCCATCAAGTATGATTAGCAGCAGTATTTGCAGAGTATGATACTGCCCAAAATATAGTAGTGGCATTTTGACTGGCCACTTTCCTGGTCTTTAGTTTGGGGTTCATTTTCACTTTTCTCTTGACCATTTGATTTTCTTGCCTTTTGATTATTCTTTTAAGGCATACCCTCTTTTCATTTTTTTTTTCATAGCATGTACACAAAATATGGAACCTTTGCAGCCTGGAATGATGAACATATTTAGCCCTTCCACTGTCAATCATGAAAGATGAAATCTATTGATATAGGAACCTAACAAAATCCCGGAACTTGCATTCCATTAACAAAGAAATGCAAACAGATGCGTCAAATCAAAAGACATGCAATCTTTAATTGGATAAGAACTCTAACCATTTCTTACCAATGCATTTCGAAGGTGCTACCTTTGTCTGCACATCAGCATCAACATGTGAATCATCTTGAAACACATCAATCATGGAAACTTCCTTTCCATTCCTGCCATTTTCTCTTTCCACCTTCTTCAACTTTCTTGGAAGCATTGTTGGATTCAAAGTCCAACACTTTTCAGCAATGTGTCCTTGCTTATGGCAGTAAGTGTAACACATGTGCATCCTCTTGACAGCATGATTTTCCTTGTCCAATTGACCTTTTGCTTCTTGCTTCCTTTCCTTCAAAAGTTTCCTATATGTGGCCATTCTCTTCTAACGTCTAAAAACATTATGGTTATCCAAACCACAAAAGGAACATGCAATTTTTTTCCCATACTTATATGGAAATTTACCATGCTAAACAAAATCAAAAGGAATATGGTTAGAACCAGATTTATACCTTTCTCTTTCACCTTTATTTCCTTCTTGAGGAGGTGAACTGAATGAAGAAGTAGATCCCTTTGGAACATCATCAACCTCTTCAAGGTTGTCAGAGTTTCCACAACTCTCTAGTTCAAGTGTATGTTGATATACACCTTCTTTCTAAAAGGTACACTTCACACCATTTCATTCCCCAAGAATACAATCTTCACAATCTTGAGGTAGAAGACCTCAAATGAAACTCCTTCTTGGAACTGTTTCAATAGCCTTCATGGCATAACTTTCTCCATAAGATTGTCCATAGCCAAGACACAAATTCTTAGGCCTTTCCTCAACTATTATTGGCTCAATAATACCGTGTGCATGTTTTCCCAAGCCTTTTCCTTCATGGCCATCTTCGACATTAACTTGGAAGCTATGCCTCTGGTATGTTTTTCAAAAGAACCAATATAAGCATTCTAGAAGAATTTGAAGACAAATAGGAATTTTTTACCTCTTCTTCAAGATGATACTTGACTAAGGCTTCTTTGGAAACAAAGAGCTGTGTCTCCAACTCATGCATCCTTTTCAAGTTCATATTTGCAATATTAAGTTGCCTCTCCATTTCTTGCAATTTGTCAGAAAGTAATTACTTCTCTTTCTCCACATAATTCAACTACTCTCTAAGTATGTTACTCTTCCTTCCTTCCTCATACATTTCTCTCACCTTTTCCATCATAATGAACAAGTCTTTCTTCATGTCTTCATCAAGGACTCTTGTGATGGAGGAGGAATTTGAGGACTCATTTGTAGAAGTTTTCGTAATCAAAATGATCAAAAGAACTTCAAACAAGATCAAAAAAGAGCTTATTCAAGCAACCTTTTGCAACAAACCTCTTATGCTTCAAGGATTTCCTTGAGGTCCTTTGGGATAAGTAGAATGCCTTCAGCCCTTCTTTCTTCTTATCTTCTCCTGGACTGAGCTACCAATAGCTTTCCCTTCACCTCTGCAAACTCAAACAATAGTCAGCCTGCAAACAAGCACACAATCAACCCCTGATTGTTTAAACACCTTTCAAACAAGAAATCATTGCTCTGTCAATCAAGCATTTTGATCTAATACCACTTGCTTTGGTATAACTAGCTTTGATATCACCTTCTTTGAAGGTGGGGTTAATTAAACTTAAGCTTCGATACCACCTAATTTGAACATGGGGCACTAAAAACTTCTTTTTTAACTTACAAGAACCTCTTCCACTCCAAATCTTATATATATATCTATATATATATATATATGCCCAAGATCTAGTGATTAACCAATTGCAGAATTAAAAGTGCTTGAAAATAGTTGTATGCTTATGTTTGCCTTTAACTTATGTGGATATTTAAATACATGTGATAGTAAATAATGCATTGAATAAACAAACACACATAACAATAATATTAATATGGAGTTCACCCAAAACTCTTGGGCTACGTCTCCTTAAGCTCTAGTCAACTCGACTAAGCTCTCTCAGATTATGGCATAAGTTGTTTTACAAGCTCCACGCTCAACTCCATTGGATTACACAGAAACAATGGGCTTAGAAAACCATCTTATCCTTGGCTCTGGCTCTTGGCTCTTTGCTTTCTACTCTCAGCTCTTGGCTCTCTAAGCTTCTCTATGCCTCTACATGCATTCCCAAAACTCTCTTCCCTGCATCAATTGAGCTCTCGGTGTATTTGTGTGGCATCAGTTATAGTCCTCCATCATGGAAAACCCAAACATTCCACCACAAGAATCCATTCACAGTGGAAAGGAACCGTCGATACTGGAAACTTGATCGTTTTGCCTTCCTTTAGTCATAACAGCCAAAATAACAGAAATACACAAGAAACGAATGAAAACCCCATCATGGGTGTTTAACCGGACTTCAAATAATATAGGATCGCACTTAAAATCCTATAGGGTCTTCCTTTTATGGTTGTCGCAAGCCCCTTTGTATTTCACACCATTGATCTGGCTGATCTCTGATCCAATGGCTAACATCCATTTTAGGTGGCTTATGTGCACAGAGATTACCCACCTGAAAAGGCAGTTTTATCTCTCTTGTGGCATGGGACATGTTGGCCAATTTATGGGATTAGGCGGAGCCTGTCCAATACCAATTACCACCTTAGGCCCGCCTGAAATCAAGCTTACCATGAAACTCAATTAACATACAGTCGCATCTATAAACCTTTCGGGTCCAGCTTTATCGCTTTGGGTCATTTCCTTTTGTATTTTGGTTTTTATACGGGAAGGCGCTAATACATAGAAAAGCCCAACAAACTCTTTTATATCGAAATTCAAAATTTATAGGGCTCCATTTATAAACCCCATCGGGTCCGGCTATCACAAGTCACAAGTCGCATGGTGAAATTACCAAAAACCCATTTACATGGGAAATACATTGAAAATCCAAATTTCTGGATTTCAAATATTATGAAATCGCAACTATAAACCCTATCGGGTCCACACCCTAATCGCTAATCACAATCGCACTCTGTCAAGAACCCTTTGCATTGGGGATCATCGGTCACTGATATCGGCGCATTGCTATTGGCCCCAATTGCATGTCCAATATGGTCTCTCCTCTGATCACCGATCGTTTTATCGACATTTTGCTATCGCAATGGCCTCGAGGGTCTGAACAATGTCCAATACATTGTTCTAATGCGATATATATATATATATCATATAATATATATAATATATATATATATATATATATAATATATATAAATATATATAATATATTATATATATAAAATATATTATAATCTATATATTGTCAATCGCCGATCTGACTCATCGCATATCGCAATCGGCTCTGCCTGGGGTCCTGATATCGGGCAAAGGCCTACCTCCGATGTGATAAGTCGAAGGTCACAATCAGGGTTGCTTCTGCCTTTGGCCTAAGTCCTTCCCTTTGGCCTTTTGCGATGCAATTTCTTCAATGAGATTTTTAGGCCATTTTTATAAGAAATGCCTCCTTTTCTAAGGATAAGGAGCAATCTTCTTTCCGCAATAACTTCTGCATCTGAAGTCCATTTCATCCCATTCAAGTTGAAGTAGATTCGGAATGAAAAAATCTATGCAATGGGACTATTTCCGAGAGCATTCCCTTGACTTTCATTTTCCTCTATGAGGAACATTTTAGACTTAAAAGTCTATTCTAGATCCATTTTGGATCATTAAGTCATTGAGGAGTCATTAAAGAGCTAAGAGTGAAGAATCTTAGAATAGAGGAAGGCCCTGCAACTGTGTGCACGAGGCCTAGGGTAGAATTCCACTGCTGAGTCCGCAGACCACTACAGCTGAGTGCGCGGGGTATTTAATGTCTGTAAGAAGATCTAAAGTACTAATAAAAGAAGATTACTCTAGAATTATATGTTTTTTTGATCTATTTACTTCTGTTATGATTAAATGTGGTTATGTTATGTTGAATAATGGTTTCAAGATTTAACGTTGTATTGATGCGCAAATCTATAAGTTTTACATTGTTATCTGTACGCAAGTGATAATATCTATTTACACGAATGACACATTAATGCATATTGAAGTTATCATATACTTAAGATAATCTGGGTAAATACGGAAGTAAGAATAATTACAGAAGCACGTAAGTGGTTGATCCCCTGGTTAGGATCCGTGAACGATAGTCGTAGACCTTTGTGAAGGTCTAGAGTCCAATTAAGAAGAGTATATCAATAAGCCCTAAAAGGCTTATTGATCTACAAAGGCACAAAATGACATCACTACCATCTTTGGGTGCGAAAAATGGGTTCCAGCATCCCCCCATACTGCTTCAGATGAGACTTCAGTCTACGCTCCGTAGATTGATTCCAAAAGGTCCAGTAGTGTAGGGATTTGTTTGGCTAAATTAATGTTGAACCTGGGTCAAGACCCACTATGCCAACACTGAGTCATATAGTTCCTACTTCATCCTTGAATTTTTTGAGACATGTATCCTCTATATGCTTCATGTCTATTGAATCTATTTGATTCACATAACTCCCAACTCACTTCTATGTGAGGCATGCCATTCCTACAACACAACTAATTCCTTGCAATGAAAAATCTTTGGAATCGCTAAGATTATAGACATGTGCCTCAATATCTTATGAGGAGGACCATGTCGTTTACCCTTTTTTATATATGGTACCTGTCATGCCCACATTTCAGACATATTTCTTTGTTTTCATATTCTCCTCTATATAGAATATAATCATTCAGATATGCATGATATGATATGTACTCAACACCTAACATTTTCAACAATTGCTTTACCTCTTTGTAGCTACTGAGCAAAACATATCACTTGGAAGAACCTTATCTTTGAATAACCTAAATTTGGTGGGAAATATAAATGTATAATGTCAATATTTAACATTCATAAAACCCATTTTTAATGTTGATTGTATGAAAACATTTCTCAAAATATAGGGGACTTTATTATGGTCTATTACCTCAATATTGTCGAAAAACATGCATTCGAAATGCCAAACGTTTCTTTCAAGTTGTACAGTAACATTGTTGTCCCCAGTTGGATAGACTTTCACTGGTCACGATGTCCAAAGAGGGGGGGAGGGGATCGAGGTAGATTTCAGGCTTTCGAAAAAGGTATCAATGATATAAGCACCATCCCTAGCTCATTACTCTAGGATGAATCTAACAACATTGTCTCCATGGAAGTTTTATCCTGTAAGTAATCATCCATACCAACCTCCATTTCATTGTGTCCATTTCCAACTTGTGATGAATAACTATTATCGTTGTAGTCAATGGTGAATTTGGACTTAGTGGGAATTGAATAGGTGGTTGATTCAACCATTCTTGGTATGCTTCCTCTCTGAGTTTTTCTCTTAATGCAACCTTCTCTTGATTTGACATTGTAGTGGGGTGCACCAGAAGCTGGTAGGTGGGTCGTTCATCATCACTAGAATCATAATTTCAAACAATATTGAACATTAGTACATCAATGATATTATTAAGCATAATGCAATTGGTTTGTTGAAATTACAGTATACCAAACAATTATTACCATTGTCAACCTAGGATTGTGGCTAGAAGATGACATGTTACAATTAGTAGGGTAAAGTGGTTGTCCATTTTCATCTACCAACTGCTTGCAGTATGCTTCTCTTGATAAGAGCTTCTGACATTTATAAACTAGTGGAATATTTTTTGCATCTAAACTTGATTCTAAATTAGGATCCTACAAATTTGGATACAATATTATTCAATTTGACATGGATAAAAAAAATCAATTAGATAATCAAAATATAAATAAAATTTTAACTCACTAGAGATGGAAAGGGAGAAATCCATGAAGTACTTTGAACAATATGGAACGAGCTGGAATTTGAAAAATTAATTATTTGATATTATGAGAAATTTTCCCTACATTTGGGAAAAATCAATAATAATTTTTTGTATACATACCTAAAATTAATTTCAAGAACCATACCACAATCTATTTCAATATAATTTTCCAACCACTTTTTTAGAATAAGGTGACTTTAAGTAGAAATTGTATATGTGGATGCATCCTAAAGCATAATTTGAGATGAATATGTCATTTCATGTGAAAATAAAAATTTAAATAACTTTTAAAGTATATCGGTGCTCTTGAAAAACTTATTGCAGAAATGTGTTTAAATAATAACAACATAGATGTGTTAAAATAATAATTGCACCGGTTTACAAGATTTGGAAAACAAAACAAAGAATTCTATCATATCAGTTTGTTAAAAAAATAGTGCACCAATAATTTATCTTAATCAATGCATGTTACTAGTAAACGTACCAGTGCTTTTTACTAAGAAGTTCATTGATGTTCCAAAAAATTGTGAAAACATAAAACACAACTTTGTTTTCTTCAAATTGAAAAATGAGCGGTAATTGATTTTTTGAAATTTAATTTCATCATAGTCTTTTAAATATTAAGAAGTTATTCACTATATCATTATTTTCCCCAAATTTTCAAGGAAGAGATTTGCAAGAAACATATTGGGATCAATGTGGAGAAGCAAAATACATTAGAATAATAGAATTGTTCAAAATATCAATATTTTAAGGATATGATGATTTACTCAAAACCCTTTACAATGAAAATTTTAAATTTTACTGTTGATTTTACTAACAATATTTTTATAGTTTTTGGTAGATTTAATTAAAATTCAGAAAAATAAATAAATAAAAACCTTGCATAATAAATATTTTACTATTTATTTTACTAATAAATTATTTTACAATTTCTATTCCTATTTAGATTTAATTAAAAAAAAGAAAACAAAAACTAACAAAACAAAACAAAAAACAAAACAAAAAAACAAACAAATAAACACAATAACAAAAATTACCTTAAGCCCTTGCTTCTTCTTGCATATGTGACTGCAAAAATTTCACCTTAGGGTTTAAATTCCTCTATCACTTCACAATTATGGTTTTCATTTTAGGCATTTTTAGATTTTAATGAGTTTGTGTTTACTATATATAAAGTTTTTTACATTGTAAAGCAAGGGAACCACTTATTGAATAAGATCCAAACCTTGTTGGCCCTGTCCATTTAAATATATATATTATATATATATATATATATATATTATATATATATATTATTATATATATATTATGTTTATTAGTGTGCCCTGTGTAATATAATGCACCAGTGTGCCTCCCAAAAATAACACCGTTAAATGCAAAAACTTGTTTTTAATATTTTATGTTTTCATTTTTTACTATGATGACTGTGCTTCATTGTTACATATCAAAGGATCATAATTTAAAGCTATTTATAAAATTAATTTTCATTGTTGGTGTTCAACAATTAAACGCCCTAATGCAAACGCACCAGTGAATTTATCCACATAAACACTGGTTACCAGACCTCTTTTTAGTTGAAAATTATGTGATTTATTTATAAAAATATATATAATGGATTCTATATTGAATGGTGCACATTGTATATTAATAAAAAAATGTTTGAGAAGTTGTCAAGTAACAAAAATAATGATCAGCACAATGATAGCAAATCCAAAAAAGCAGAAAAAGAAAGTTCTTTCTAAATTCTTTACAAAATTAATATGTTTGAACTATATGTAAATTTAACAAATGTGTATTGGTTAGTGCGTGTCATGCAGAGCCACAAAATGAGGAAATTCGATAAAATTATTTCTGATCTAAGTGTAAAAGAGCATAAAAGTATGATAGAAAATTTACATAAGGATGAATCGGGTGAATGAAAAAATACTATTCAATATGAGTTTCTTTTTTATTTCATTAATAATATACTTAAAAGTATTAGATAACATGTTTCAAATAATATATTAATTCACATATGTTTAATGTTCTACAGGGACCAACAATGAAGGAAAAAAATGTCATTCTAAGAAAATAAAAATTATAGAACATGTAAATGGCGATGAATTAGTCCGTATCTCATCTAGAGTGGTGTTGGAGGTTAATGAAAGGGGGAGTAACTTTTAAAAAATTATGAGGGATATACTTGAACAAATGTATATATGTAATTTCCACTTACATTGCAGAAATCAATCCAATGATTCCAAGAACCAAGTTATATTTAAACTACACTAAGTGTTTCTAGATAAATGGTTAATGAGACATGTCAGCCTTGCAATAGCAAAAACATACAACAACAAAAAAGAATCATTCAAAAAGTAATATTCCTAATTAAAATGCTTTTCTAGAATTATATGTATATATTACTACAAAGCATTCATTTATTAATATCAATTTTGTTATATTTAGTTTTCATATATCAATATAAAAATAGTTTATTACTTTTTGGGAAGATTGTGAAAATCTCAAAGAATCAACGAGCTGATATCAAACATGCCAGTAGGAATTTCCAAAAAAGCGTACAAGGAGATGGTCAAAGAAATGGACATAATTACATCATAGGATCCAAGGAGATGGTCAAAGAAATGGACATAATTACATCATAGGAGGATCCATATCAACAACAACATGCTTCAAATGTATGTAATAATTGATTTTTCTATTAGGTACATATAAATAAATAATTTAGCATTAAATATTAATTTTCAAGTATTTTCTTGCATATTACAAAACAAAATGGAAACCATTGGGCACATAAAACATGACAACAAGGAATAAAATGTTTGATATCAAATTTTGTGTGTAATTGTTAATATTTCCTTATAACAACTTAAGATTTCATTTTTGTATGTTTTAAGCTATTTTACAAAAACCAACATTTAATGTCTTCAAATAGGTGCTAACATACAAAGAAGTGTCATTGGAAGAATTGATTGGAATTGGGTTAAATATGTGTTGTGAATATATGTTGGCATATCAAAATTTAATTATGGGACTTGTAAGTATCTATGTTGTTTTACTTTTGTGAGTTTATAATTAATAGAACGAAAAAAAATATTTATATTAAGTCTATGATTTATTAGGGAGTATATAGCTTGCAAAAAAACAAAGTATGGAACTGTGACAATAGAAGAGTTGTTGAAAGAAGGCATGTGATTTGGTTTTGAAAGAATGTGTATAGTTCAGGACTCAATTCTTGCTATTATACATTGTTTTTTGATTTACATTGATGCATAATATTTATTTCAATTTTCATTATTCTCACCAATGTAGATACACTCATTAAACTTTATTTTTATGTTTGTAGATGGAACTTAAAGAAGATGAAAATAATTGATGCAATCAATAAAACATTCGTCCAAATAACCCAAGTCATGGAAGTAGCTCAAGTACTAACAATAGTTCCACTCATTAAACTTTATTTTTATGTTTGTAGATGGAACTTAAAGAAGATGAAAATAGTTGATGCAGTCAATAAAACATTCTTCCAAATAACCCAAGACATGGAAGTAGCTCAAGCTCTAACAATAGTTCCAATGAATAATGGTGATCTATTTGGATATTAATGCAAGCTATTGTATTTTTCGAAATAATTAGCTATGAAAATCAGACATTTTGTTTAAAGTAACAAACCTAGTGTCCCAATTAAAAGATAAGGGGTTACCAATAACTATCCCATTTTGCATGACAAAGAGTCTCTTATTCATATATAATAAAATACATTTTAATTTATTCTATTGTGTTGTCCAATGTTGTTGTCAAATGTTACACTACTAATAAGATATATGGATAACTAAATATTATAATGAAGAGATGTGAAATTGATGATATATTAATCCAAACATCATATAAAAATGCACTAATCAAAATTTAATTTATATGAATATTGTTATAATATATATTTTGATTTTTTGATGAATAACAAATTTTAAAAATCACAATAATTTCATGGTCACAGGTTGATGTTTCTAAAAAAAAAGAAAATGGATAACAGGACATCATATATTAATGTGCAATGCTCTGAATATGATTTTTTCAACAACGATATTTATAATAATAATAAATGATATCTCAGTGCATTCATACATACAAAATCCTGGTGCATGTGTAAAACCAATAAGCACTTGGAAGATACACATTTCATGCACTGGTGTGATTCACCTTTCACGCACTCATGCATCGTTAATGTTAATGCACCAGTGCGTTAGATTTTGTAAAATCATCAATGCTACAACATCATCTTTCCTTCCTTCATGCCCTTTGTGAAAATTACTGCACCGGGGCTTTTGCAAACACATAAGCACCAGGGCATTATAATTTTCAAGCATTAGTGTTGTTTTCATTTAACTCCCTTGTGCCTGGTATCATAGATTGTATGACCTAGTGCATTGTTATATTAAAGCACATGTGCTTTCATAAAGCCAATACCGAGTGCTCCCAAAATATTGTTGCCATCGTTGATGCTATTATTTAAATTAACAACACTGGTTCTTTTATATTAGTAGCACACTGGTGCTTTTATAAAACTCATCAGCATCGGTGCATTGTTATGCATAATGACTCAATGTAATGGAGAAGTTAAGAGCACCAGGGATGCAATTTTTTTCCTACCCCAGTGCCATTCTTGAAAAGTACTACCCTAGCTGGTTTTAGAAGAAATAAGCACTGGGGTGGTATACTTTTCAGGCACCGATGTTGTTTGCATTCAACGCCCCGGTGCATGGTATCATAGATTTTACGAGCCAATGCTTTTATATTATTGAAGCATCAGTTATTTTATAAAGTTAATGCACCAGTGCTCCAAACATTTGTTTCCAGTCTCAGTAGTTTTATTTAATTTTACAACACCGATGATTTTATATTGGTAGCACACCAATGTGATTTGTCCAGTAAGTGCACCACTAAGAAAACATCTACCAAAACCTTCAGCACCCCATGTTTTTTTAGTTGTGATGAAGTTCTAATATCAACTCTGCTAAAATATCCGCCACCACAAACAAATGTTCTAGTGGAGGTTTTTTTGACAATTTTTTTCAATTTTATAACACGAAAAACCTCCATTATAACCTCCACTAGAAGGTATTTTTATTGTAGTGATTGGACGTGATCGAAGTGGTGTCATAGGGGCACTCAATGTGTTCATTACTCTCTGTAAGATCCTTGTAAAAACGAAATCCTACAACATACTTTCGCAGATATCAAAATGCGGAATAACGAGAGAAAAGATATCATAGGTGGAGTGGAAAGATGAGATTTTATTGATATATGGATGTAGATTTTACAAAAATCCTTTTCCTCAGATAGACTGCCATAGCATTTAGTAGATATAAGTTAAACGAAGCATAACAGATCTACAGGCTACCTGGCCAACGAGCAGGCTGAGTCTAAAAGATTATTACCAAACAATAGACTTTCTAAATGATTCGGCCACTTTAGGTTCACACCAGCGTCAAGCACTGATGCGCATGCTTCTCAAATCCCTAATGACTTGAGTGTTTTCTCATGTTGCAAGCAGATTAGACTATCAGTTTGCAAATGCAAAGCAGGAGAAATCTCGACTTAGACTCTAGACTGGGCTCGACCGAATGCCTTTCACTCAAAGGCTACCTTCTTTTATAGAGGCCCCAGTGAACGAACATCTGTGAGTCTATTATTACAGACTGATGACTCAAAAGCTAAGATGTTGTACTGACTATAGCAAATCACTGAAAGCTATATTCGAGCATAGGAGGACTATCCCATGTTATCTCATCCCTTCTCCTTTTACAGATAGCCAGAGGCATGTGGGGACCGAATCTAGGACACTTATTGGTACTACAAAGTGAAGATTCCAAGGTAAGGGAACCCATGAAATCTTTGAAGAGACTTATGGAGGAGATACAAAGATCTCAACGATTACAAAGTGGAGATTTCTAGTACGAGGGAATCCACGAAAGCTCGAAAAGACTTAAAGATGAGATATATATATATCTCATAATTTGTACAAAGATTACAATGTGGAGATTTCCAGTACAACGGAATCCACAAAAGCTCGTCCAACTCCATAGTCGGTTGGAAAGACATCACTCAAAAGTATAGTAATCAATCTGCGGGTAGGTGTAATACTGATAATTCCATCTCTTTATCATGTAATTCGAATAATATTGTACCCACACTTCTTTTTCTGTTTCCCGAAATGCTGAACTGTGAGGGTCAGGTAGGTCCAAATAATTAACATTCATAAATGGATTTTGATTTGGATCTATTTGATCATGGAATTTGGCATAATTTGTGCTTGAAGCAATAGTCCTTGATTTGTAATGATTCATCACGAACCATCAGACATGGCCACATCTCCTGACTCCATTTAGAAAATCTATGTCGCCTAGTTCAACCAGATATTTCACTGTTTTGTAAAGGACTTCTGTCACGAGCGTGCTTTGTGCACTAAATCTAGGGATCTTTAGCAAGGTGAAAGAGTATGGTTTTAGAATGAGAGGTGATAGGCCAAAGATTTTCCACCATCCCATAAACCAGTCTGGAAGAGGATCATCTTCTTCCAAGTCTTCAACTGGGACACCTTCAAATAGGAAGGAGAACTACATAGAGTAAAACAAATTAGTGGAGAAATTCTTAAGGTTCATGTCTGCATAAAAAGCTTCTTTTTGGCATTCCTCATCAAAATCTGTTTTATTGAGATGATTATCAAATCTTCTGAATGTGATATGACAACTTGTGATTATTTCATCATCTTCATTATCCCTCTCAACCCTGTAGGCTATGCTCCCAATGTGTCTTAGATATTCAAGAGCTTCTAAGGATTCTTCATTAATTTCATCCTGGTGAGGGTCTGTCCATAGGAATGGAATACTTGTTCTTTGTTTGATTTCTTTAATTGGATGCCAATCATCATCATGATCTAGCAGTCTTTTATCTAGATCGTATGAGATCCATCCAGAGGGGGTTTTGAACTGTATTTTCATTTTATCTGATAAAGTTACATCTTAATTGCATGATTGTATGTTCAAACAGAAATTCTCGGCTTAGCATATCTGCAAAGCTATTCTTTTCCCCTTTGACAAATTCAATATCAAAGTTGTATTGACTCGGATTCATGACCCATCTTACCATAGCAGCATCTTCAAAATCACATTTTTTTATTGCATATTTTAATTCCTAACAATCTGTCTTGACTGTGAACTTTGTATAGATGATGAAGTCCTTGAACTTAGCTATTCCCAAACAAATGGCTCTTAATTCTTTCTTCATGCTAATTTAACCAATTTAACTGGTTTTGGGCCCACAAACCAGATGCGTACTGGCAGGCTTCTACCTCCTTCTTACTGCTGGGGTTATTTTGACAAAGGACTGCCCCCCATCCTTCATAGATGGCATCTGTCATTATGACTTTCTCCCATTCCTCTCTGATCGGGGAGAGAGGCTGAATATTCCTGATCTTTTCCTTAATTCTTTTAACAGCCTCAGTGCAATCGTTATTCCAAGGAGTCGGATCTTTCTGAATTCGTTGGTTTAACAACCTTCTTTCTTGTGCACAATGCTTCAGAAATTTAGAAATATAATTCAAACTTCCCAAGAATCTCTGCAACTGAGTCTTATCTTTGATTTCATCAGGGAAGTGATCTATGAAATTTAGAATTCTTAGAATTACAGTATAAGATCCATACTGTATTTTGTAACCCAAAAAGTCTATGATTGTCTTAAATAGCTTCATCTTATATTCTGATAATACTATGCTCATTTCTTTGACTCTGCGCAGGAAGATTTTCAAATGCTTAATATGGTCAACAATATTATCAGAATGAATCAACAAGTCATCAATATATATTTTTAGGAATTCTTCCATTCCTTCGAAAGTTTCATCCATTATTCTCTGAAAGGCTGAAGGAGCATTGATCAATCCAAATGGCATGATGTTCCATTCATAATGGCCATTAGGGACTGAAAATGTTGTTTTCCACTTATCTTCTTCTTTGATGCCGACTTGCCAAAATCTTGATTTAAGATCAAACTTTGAAAAGACTTTTGATTTGGAAATATGTGCTAATATCATGGATGGCTTTGGCAATGGATAGGTGTCATAGTCTAGAATAGCATTAAGAGGTTTATAATTGACTACCAATCTTGGTTTCCCTCTAGCCATTTCTGTGTGCTTATTTACATAAAATGCAAAACAAGCAATTGGACTTTTGCTCTTCCTGATAAGTCCCTTTTCAGAAGATCTTTTATTTCCTCCCTACATAATTTCAATTGTTCTTCATTCATTGGTATTGCTTTGGATCTTCTGAGTTTTCCACTGAATTCTTTTTTGAGAGGAATCTCTACTTCTTGTTTGTGAATATGCCAAAAGGCATTTGGATCATCTGAACAACATTCCTTGAATTTAGCAATGAGATTTGCTATCTCCTTAGCAGATTTTCCTTTGTCTAGATGATCTTCTGTTTTCAAAATTTCTTTTTTTATTTCCATCTTGGCTAATAGATTTTCCATTCTTTCAATCCATTTTAATCTATTAGGTGAGTTAGAATTAATAAATGGAAAGAAAATTTCTTTATCCCCTAAGCTGACAAAATAACCATACCTTTGACTGCTGCTGTCTAGCTTAGCTCCATGCTTCTCAATGTTCTGAAAGAAAGGAGTGTCGAGATACATGGCACAATCCATTCCTGGAACTATTGGGCAGACTAGATGAACACCAATTTTTTCAGTTAAGAAAACATCTATCTCTGCTTCATGTTTAGTGACGATATCTCCACTTGTTGTAGTAACCTTTGGGCAGGTAGTTGGTCTCCAATGATGCATGCTTACTACAGTGTCACTTACAATATTTAATCTAGAACCAGTATCCATAAGAACTTTCCAATACTCATACTGATTTCCAATTTTAATTTTCATTTTCACACAATACATGACATCTCTATTCATGATATTGCATCCAAAATCCTTTCTATCCTTCTCCTCATATTCTTCTCCTAAACTATCATGCTGATGTGTCTATGACATTATGGGATTTGCGTGAAATGTCCAATTTTCTACTTTTTCTGATACATTAGGATTTTGTGAGGATGAGGCTTCTTGCGCATTCATCAACCTTATGCTCAATTATTTGTGATTTTCTATGCATAATCTCCTGTTCTCTTTTATTGTCTTTCTCAGTTCTTTAATTTCTTGATGAACACCGGGCAATGTTTGTGGAAGATCCTCTCCAAAGTCTTCATTTCTAAATTTTCGTGTCAAAGCTTCTACTGAGAATAAAGATGCAGGAGGCACATACCCTTTATTTGGAGATTTCTTTGAACTGGAGGGTATCTTAATGAGGTGATCCGTTAATAATGATTTATACATTTCCTTAAGTTGGGGATCAGTGGCCGCCATCATTTGCATGAAGAGATTCCTGCTTGTCTCATCATCATCTGTTTTCATCATCCTGATTGCATTGCAATTACAGACATCTAGATCATTGCAGTCACAATCTCTGCACTCAGTGCAGTGCGAGTCCCTGAACATTTCTTCACCAAAAGATGTATTAGAATAAACATGATTCAGTGCATTTTCTAACTCTAAATCAGAAGATAGAAGCTCATCACAGCTGCTGGGAAAATCAAAGAAATTAACTTTTCCTTTCTTGTTTCTATATGGCATCTTTTTCTTTGATTTGTCTTTCTTCTTTTCTGGACAATTACGAGCTCTGTGGCCTTTCTTGTTGCAGTTAAAACAGATGATTTTTTTTTCTTTAGAAAACATTTTTGTATGTTTGTATGATTTATTTCGTAATTCTTTCTTTCTTTCTTTTGGTAAGATTGGGAATTCTTCTTAAAATGTCTAGATTTTTTCCTTCTCTACCCCTCAGAATTACCAGCTTTGCCAAGGTGCCATTGCTTACAGAGATGTTGGTAGCCATGTGGTTTCTTTGGGTTGGTAGCAGCTCTAGCAATTTTCATTTGTGAACAGAGTTCTACAATAATAGCTTTTACATCTTGTCTGATGATGCCAAACTTATAATCTCCAATTTTTCCTGGTAATTTATTCACATTGTCGTTGAGACCCACTGAGGAAGAGAAGCTACAAAGATTTCCTTCCACTTTGGCTCAAGTATCAATTATGGAGATAGAGTGTGTAATCTGTGAAGAAATTCATTAAAGTATTCATCAAAATGTTGCATATTATGCAACTTCATGGCAAGCAAAGTGACAGTCGTAATGTCATTGGTGATTTGTGGAAAACCAATGAAATTTACTGTGATACTATATATGAGCTTTCCTATCATAATATTGACAGGCAAGTGAGTGACTGGATCCATATAAGTGGAACCATATTCATTTAAACCACAGACTGTTCCCGATGGGGAAGAAGATTTGGTTCTTTTATTGTTTCAGCCTTTAACCATGAATCCAGTGTTTCTTCAAACCCACCAATAATTCTTCTAGTAGCATTTATTGGGCCAATTTCATCTGCAAGTTATGTTCTATAACAGACAAGCATAGAGTGTAATACAGACATAACTTCGGTTTCTGTACAATTATCTATATTCCACAAGTAAGTGGAATTGGCAGACCAATCTTTGTGATATTCAGATTTCATTAGATCTCAGCAGTCTGGAGTAGGATTCCATGTAGTATCCCATCGGGATCTAGAGGAAGTGGCATTGACTTGAGTTTCAATGCTTTCTTCTAGGGCTAAAATGCCAAATTGTTCTTTATCTTGGACAGAAAAATTATTAATACATGCTTCTAGATCATCGATTTCTAGAACAGAATCAATCTTATGTAAGCTTGTATCAACATCACTTTCTTCTCCTTCTTTTCCCATATAAGCTGAGGAGTCTCCAAATAGGGAAATTGGGATCATGACTTTTAGTAGTTTCTTCAGTTTCTTTTGATTTTGCTGGAGTAGAGACTGGACTGAAAAAACTTGGATTTGCAAATAGGGAATATGGATGTGTAGAAGTAGGTGGTGGAAATTTTATTGAGCTGGGAGCCTTGATGCGCCTTTCCACTGAAGAGGTTAGAGAATAAGGAACAGTAGTTTTTGGGCCAGAAAAAAGGGTGGCTGATTTATATGCATCTGTGTTGGGTTTCTTCTTTAGAGAATCAATTCCTTTGGACACCTCCCAAACTTGTTTCTTTACAATGTCTAGACTTGTGGAGACTTTGACAATTTCCTTTCCATGAGCGATTGTTGCGTCATGGATCTTTTTCTCTGTTGCCAGAGAGAGCTTATCCAGACTTTGAGCAATTGTTTGGTCATTTTCTACTAAAGTCTTCACACTGTCATTCAGACAGACAGTATTATAGTCTTGTTTCTGCAAAACTCTACCAACCATGAGTTTTAATTCAGAGCATGCAGTTTCAATAGAATCAAATCTGGTTTTGAGATGCTTTTCAAGACTAGATAGGGCCAGATTTGTAGCAGCTATGGAGTCTTTGGCTGCTATTGTAGGATCATCAGGATGAGATGGAAGGACTCATCCTGACATATTTGTTCTCAGTCAAAACAAAGCATAAAGGGTGAAGACTTAATGAAGATGAACAAAGCATATTTTTATTGTAGTGATTGGATGAGATCGAAGTGGTGCCATAGGGGCACTCAATGTGTTCATTACTCTCTATAAGATACTTGTAAGAAAGAAATCCTACAACATAGTCTTAGTCAAAACAAAGGATAAAGGGTGAAAATTTAACGAAGACGAAAAAAGCATAAAGGGTGAATACGAAGATGTTGCATAACAAACGAATTGGTTGGGGATTTCAATTATGAACAAAAATGGGTTCCATTGTAGGAAAATATCTCTTCATAGTGGAGATTATAGGAAAGTATTGGGCTCTTCAAGAATTTATGCAACATGTTTACAAAAGATGAGCTTTTTTATCCTTTTATCCCAAATCTCCTTGTCACTATGAATAATATTTCCATATCAAAGTAGACTCAATTGGGAAATTAGTTTCCAATAGTCGAAATCATCCATAACTTTGGTTTCATTATATCTGTTATCTCTAGCTTCATGTTTAGTTAGTTGTAAATTTTAATTTCAAGGGATATTAGGTTCTAGTTCATTATGTTACTAAAACCAGATAACCTAAAAATTTATTTCAACTTTCATGTCCATGAATTGACAATTATCACCATTATATTAAAAAGAGAAGCATACTACCGTCTAATTTTGGTTCCATTGTTGTAGATCTGATAAACCAGGAGGAATTTCTTTTTCAGCAAGGTTCTTCCTACCTTCAAAGTGATGCCATCACTCCAAACTCTTGAAATATTCAGTATTTGTAAGGTCGATATTAGGGGCTACCCATTGTATGTAGGTGAAATCCACCAACTTTCCCTCTACACTCGTAACCAAAATTGAATATCAGACAAGAATCCCTTCCATCTCAAAGTGGCCTACATGAGAGAAGGAAACTTTAGGAAGGGCATTTTCTCAAAGTTTATAGTATGGTCAAGGATGCCTTAATCCTCCTAGTCTCAAGATTGAATGGAGGAGCCAAAGGATGGGGTACACCTTCTTCCTCTCAGTGATGGTCCTCTAAGCATGCTCTAAGGAAATTATCTCATAATTAACTCCCAAATATCTCTTAGGGGTAACCCTCACTGTTGAAAAAAACAAAAAAAAATATTCCAACTTTAGAGGTAGATAACTCCCAATTAAATATTTATTGAGTGGAATATGAGTGGAATGCCATTATTTGTTTCTTTAATGGGATTTATCCATTGACACATATCATCTAGGAATGGGTGAATCAAACCTAGTCCCCAAATGCGAAACAATTTTTTTGTTCAAATTCTTTCTTTATGGTTTATTTATAAAATCAAAGGGATCGTTAAAAAGTGTTGGGTGTGGAGCCTAATTATCTTATGTATTCAAAGGTTTCAGCCAGATGTGTATACCAGGAAGACTGTACACCCCTCCACACAAGGGGGGTGCGGGGGGGACTTGTCCCCCTTGCAGGGGTCTTGGGAGGCTAATCCCCCCAGCTAGGGCATCCAGGGGCCAACGGTTCCCCGGCGGGGGTTCGGGGCCAACACCCCCGAAGCTAAAAATAGATGTAAAATTGCCTTGTAAAAGTCTAGTAATTTCTAGTCAATCTGGACTGTTCATTAGGCAGATGATCTGACGGTAGAAGTTATGTTTAATTTAGGGTTTTTTGCCCTAGAAGGTAACCCCTCACTATATATGAGGGAATTGTATTGCGTCTATATTATATCTGTATTTTGAGTGAGGAAGAGAGAGGAGATTGAGAGAAAAGAGGGTGTTACAATGAATCTGCTATAGGTTGTATCTCTTCAGTTTGCTGGATAATATAATAAAATAAGGACTGGTTGTTTCTTCATGGATGTAGCCCAAACTGGGTGAACCACGAATATTTGTGTCTCTCTTGTTTTATGCATCTTCTATGTTTATATTTCTGCAATATTTTATGTGTTCCATTGCTCTGTAATATATAATTTCTTAACAAAAAAATTTTTATCAAAGACCCAGTTTTGAGGGTGCTCTAGGCTTTCTTTTCAACCATGGTTTCATGAATTCAACCCTCTATCCATGACAACTCTGGCCACTCCAATTTGGGTAAGACTACCTAATACGCCCATTCATTTAATAAATTTGGATATCGTAGCTTTTGTAGGAATCTCACTTGGTCATTTTATTAACATCGATACAAATAGACTTGGGAGGGGTATTATAACCTTTGCACACATCTATGTCGAAATAGATCTAAACAAAGGGCTACCTAATCAGATCCTCATCAATTGGGATGGCCTAATCTTTTCACAATGGGTGAACTATGAAAACATAGTTTTCCACTATAGGATTTGTCAACAACCAGGTCATATCTAGAATGGTTTCCCTTCTTCTCAAGGGTATTCTCACCCTCTAGATGCCAATAAAAAGAATCAATGATGGAAAGAACCAAAAGATCCAAAAGAGTCTAAGGATTCCTTAGCTCATAAGCAAGACAACATGTATCAAAAAAAAGCTTCTTTAGCCAAACCTAGTCCTTCAACCTCAACTTTGCTCCACACAATCCCATCTCATCCCTCAAAATCTGGGGTCCATCCCCCAAATGGGGAAGAAAGAGACACAACCATGATATTTTCTTCGTCTACTAGTGGGCATGATCATCTTCATGAATAAGATCAATCAGATAGATAAGGAAGTAGACATGATGGAAAACCCTCAATAAATGGAATTGCATCAAGAAATAGCAACCATTGTCTCCACGCCATCTTCTCCAAACAATTTTTCGGGATGGTTTGATGTTCATAAGAAGAAACAAAGAAAAGACCTTTGGAAAACCCCATGATCATTCCTAGCCTCAAATACCAAAATCTAGTTATATGTTTTTGTATTTCAATATCATGTTATCTTGTATTTTTGTTTTGGATTTGGCTTGGTTTCCCTAGTGACCAACCAATCCAAATTTCCTAAAGTTTTCATTTAATACCTGATTCAGAAGGTAACAAAATTTTTAATTCGCAAAAAACAAGAAGATAATAATACTAACTAGAAATATTTGTTGGGATGAGATCTTCTATTCTATCCACCTATTATGCCTACTATTTTGTTCTACTATGTGTTGGTTTGGATTGGATTTATGGGATATCATTCCTATGAAGTGCATATCATTGTCTTTAATGTCCAAATCATGTTTTTCTTTGTCGCACTACCTGGATTGGCCTTCTTCTTAGTCTATAAAGTTGGTTATATGTTGCATTCCTTTTACCCTATTTCAATATGAGGTATTTATTTTCATAGCACAAAATTAATTTGGTTCTTCAATGTGCTTAAAACTCCCTTCCCTCTATAGTTAGACAAGAAGGCTCATCCGTTTAGTTTCTCATCATTACTGATTATCATTGCACTCAAGAAATTTTCTTATCCTTTGATTACTATTACTTTTATGTCCCTTTCTTTCATGTTTCCTGTTGTTGAGCTCCTAAAAATCGCTACTCTTCCCATTTCATTCTTTTGCCCAGTTAGGCAATTGGGCCATGTATTTTTCTCATTTATTTCCTAAGAAAGAAGTGGGAGGTTGGTATTATGATTTTGGTATATCATCCTAACACTCTAGGTCAAAACAATTCCATGTCTAGAGGCATGGGAGTCCAAAACAAAAGGGGTCATCACTCCAATGCAATACCTTCCACTTCTAGAGCTTAATCAGTAGCATAGAACTTAGCTAGATCCTATTATAATAGCACCACCCTCAATTCAATAAGAAATTTAGCATATAGAATGAGAAGCTAGGATAGAGAGAATATTTATATCAAATGAAGAGGTACTAGAGCAAGTAAGTCATTATATCCCATATGTAGGAACTTAAAGAACTCATTACACCAAATATATGTAGATAGCTTACATATATTGGCAATTAAAGACAATCATGGGAAAGATACCGTTGGAAAGGCTTGAAGAACGACAGTAAATCCTTCTCTATCTGGATGAAACTCATAAGTAGATAAAAAATATAGACAAAAATTTGACAAAGCTAGCCAATAAGCTTGTAGATATAGAGTTCATAGATTCAAAAGAGTATACATGTCCACTTGTAACAATTCAGGTGGACGCTCCTACTGAATAATCCTCTTATGAATTCCTTATTCATAGCACTTTGTCATATTCTGAAATCATGGGTCAATAGGAGAAATATCTCTTATGTTATCTTTAAATATAGTAGGCTAGAAAGACAATATGTATTTTGCTTTTACATTAGTTTCAAACTATTTTAGTTGTCCAAAGATGTAATGTTATGTTATTGGTCTTGTTTCCTTGTGAAAAACCAGTTATAAAGATACATATCTCATGTTCAAATGCTTTTTTGATATGATTTCATTCAAAATGACTTCCTAGATTACACAAAAAAACAATCATGTTGTCTCACCATAATTACTACATATTGCATCCAAGCCAAACAAATTGGTGTATGAGACCCAGTTATTTGTGGAACAAATGACCCACCTCTACACAACAATTTAACTACTAAAGTCTACAAAGGTGTACACACCCTACACCACTATGGGTTTGAACATGTGCCCTCTTAGGAGGAAACATATGCTCTTAACCATTAGCCCCACTCATGTTGTACAATGACATATGGATTTTGAATGTCAAAAAGGGTCCTCAAAATTTATCTTGTGGTTAATATCTCCATACAAATTCTATCTAATGTGTCATCCTACTATGAAATACTACTTTTTTATGCTAGTTTGTCAATGCAAGCAATTTAATAATTGTGACACAATTTCAATTATATATTTTTTTAGGTTTCTTGTTGAATATGTCTCTATAGGACAGTTTTAACAATCACATGTGGTTCCCACTCTCAATCCCTCCCCATAATCTTTAAAATAAAGGAAGATCTTATCATTTGCATACATAACATTATAAAAAAAATATTAAAATATTAAAGGGGGGTGGGGGATCACAAGACAAAGTTTTTATTGAAATTTTTATCTATTAATAAAATGAAAACGTTAATATAGTTCATATTTCTCATACTAAAATACTTATTATATTTTTTACATGCTTTTCGTGTATTTGATTAAAATAAAATTTGAGTGAGCTTCATAATTAAAAATGTGTGCTTCCTCCTAAAGGGTCATAGGTTCAGTTATAGAGGGAGGTAGAGTAAGTGCACCTCCATACGCTTTAGTAGTCAAATATTTGGAGGAAAATATTTTATTCCACTAACAAGAGGGTCTCATACACCAATTTGGTTTGGCATATAATTTATTGAATATTTAATTTAATTATATAATAAATTTAGGTTCATTTCAATTTCAATTATTTTTTTGTAAATTGTTGTATTTTGTATTCATTTCCAAAAGAAAGATTACATCCCTGACATTTTTACAACCCGCAAGGCAATAAAATAACCAACAGATTAGTATCACCCATGCCCAACAAAGCAGTATCACCCAAATCCCTATACATTAGGGCCAAAATATGATCATCTGATAAAAAAAGATCAAAACTATAGGGAGATTATAATCCATCTAAAATCATCAAACCATCAAACCAGACTATCCAGAAGCCACACAAGACCATATATTAGAATTTCATGAAAACCAATAGGGAAACAAAACCATCCATAAGTATTCATAAGTCAAATAGAACCATAAGGTGCACAGTACCATGAGAAAATACAATCGTTGTTGAAAAACCTAGGAAATTGCAACAATTTCAATGCCAAGAGGAGACGTTAAATGAAAACTACCTCTAAGAAAAAAGAACTGTATATGAACCAATGTCCCATGCTATGAAATTTCTCAAGGCTTTGGTAATACATAATCCACCTAAAAAATCCCATCATAACTCAGGAATGAGGATGTAAAGAAAAGGCACGATCACATCAAATAACGCTAAAACTATTTCTCCGTGAAGAACCATAAACACAATTTTGCAACAATATGTAAAAAAAGTTTCATCATCATACCAGTGATGCACATGACCACATATCTCTGAACCTAAGTGGCTATCAAGAAACCAAAGATAAAGGCTCAAGGCCCTCTAGAAAAAACCGAAAGCAATATTCAAAACCACTTCGTCCCTATGATATCCAAAAGCAGTGGAGCATGATAGCGAGCAAAAATTACCATAGTTATATACTCCAGAATGAAAATATGATGCATACCACCTTAAAGAATCCAAATGTGAAGGACATATACAAAAATTTATGAAAAAAATACCTGAAACTGCCATTTCTAGTCATGATCAAAGGAAATTAGAGTAGGTGTCTCAACACTATCACCCAAAGGATCTCTGAGGTAACCAAAGGTGGAGTCAATCACAAGGAAGATTTCTACATGATCCAAGCAAGAGTCCACATTGTAAAAGCATAATATTTGGTTACAAAGCATATATTTGATGTCCCCAATGAGGAGAAACCATTACAATTCTCCACTGGTTCGTCCTTAAAAATAAGGCGAAACAGAGTCACCATTTGTTGACGGAGAGCTAAAGAATTCATAAAATGGAGCCACCTTTTCCTAAACCTACCAAGGTAAGGAACCCATTTCATATCCTCCCCCATAACTTAGAATCTGAGTGATATGGTCATTCCTTTGTCTCTTTCATCTCCAACAACAAGATTTCCTTTCTCACCTCCATAGGTAAAACATAAAAAATAAAAATAAAAAAGCAATAGAGTCATAGGTAAAAGGGAAAACCCTTTTGTGCGCAATGTTACTTCCACTACCCCTTCTACAAATCATTCTCTTCCTAGAAGGCATGAGAAAAGATGCAAATGCACACTGAGGATAAATACAAGAAGAAATTATACCAATAAAACTAGAAAGATGACAAGACATAGAGCCTTGAACCCCATATCTAAAGACAACTAGATCATCACCTACATGCCACACTATAAGACCAAATTCCAACAAATTTTCAAGCTCACCATATCGCAACAACATGACAAAACCTAGAGACAACCAGTGGGAATTCCTTAAAATTAAAATTGACACAAAGAGCTATGAAAAAGCCATGAACTCCTCATTCAAGCATCAAACATAGGAGATAGAACACTGAGAGAAAAATTGAATGACACAATATTTTAAGGACCAAAGCTTCAAACACATAATTCTTTTGAGACAAAGAAACCCCAATATCAATAATTACCCACCAAGGTTGAGAAAAACTCCTTAAGGACTCAAGAAAACTAGTGAACTAAGAAATTTCCATCAAATACCCAAACAAGTGAAATAAATAAGCATTCATACCAAATTCATTACCTAAAAACAACAAATAAAACTGTAAGTCTAAGACAGACAAAATTAAGCTCATCAAAGCACTGAGGAATAACTAGGTGCACTCCAGACGAGAGAAGATCTAGAAAAAATGCCATTGAAAGTTAACAATGAAATGGTACACAACTAGGAAGAGACAAGTAATGGAGGACAATGAGATATTCTTTCCTCCTTTCACACAAAAATCGTACCTCAACCAACCCCTCTCCTTAACTGAACATTTAAAACAACGTTCCCATCACATATCTAACACACTGATATTAACTACTTGCTGCCACACCGCAACAAGAGGAGAAAGGTGCATGGAAGGCACGCAATTCTAAGCAACCCTGGAATTTGGGAAAACACCCCCATCAGGAACCGATCTGATTGCCTCCAACAAACACTAAAGCAACTCAAAATCCTTCTCCAACCTAATAAGAGGCCAAACTGCATCCAATTCAAGATCTCTAAAACGACAACCCAAGTTTACTAGAAAATATGCAACCTTCTTACCTGATCTCTTGGAATTTTGAATAGTAACATATTCCAATTTGCAAAGAAATGGATTTAAGCTTCCAACAATACCTTCCAACCACCATCTCTTCTCTATCTTACTTGGTGGTTTTCCATTTAAAAGTTTGTGTACACACCGAATAGAAATATTTGAATCGCAATTAATCTGCAACAACTGGAAACCTTCACAAATATCAATCCAAATACATTTCTCCAATGCCAAAACCTCTATGCCTTGTAACATCTGTAAATTAACAACACTGGTTCTTTTATATTAGTAGCTCACTGGTGCTTTTATAATACTCATTAGCACTAGTGCATTGTTACACATAATGACTCAGTGTAATGGAGAAGATAAGAGCGTCGGGGATGCAATTTTTTTCCTACCCCAGTGCCATTCTTGAAAAGTACTACCCGAGGTGTTTTTAGAAGAAATAAGCACCGGGGTGGTATACTTTTCAAGCACCGATGTTATTTTCATTCAACGCCTTGGTGCATGGTATCATAGAGTGTATGAGCCAATGCTTTTATATTATTGAAGCATCAGTTCTTTTATAAAGTTAATGCACCAGTGCTCCAAACATTTATTTCCAGTCTCAGTAGTTTTATTTAATTTTACAATATCAATGCTTTTATATTGGTAGCACACCGATGTCATTTTTCCAGTAAGCACACCACTAAGAAAAAATCTGCTAAAACCTTCAGCAACCCATCTTTTTTTAGTTGTGCTGAAGTTCTAATATCAGCTCCACTAAAATATCTGCCACCACAAATGAATGTTTTAGCGGAGGTTTTTTTGACAATTTTTTCCAATTTTATAACACGAAAAACCTCCATTATAACCTCCACTAGAAGGTATTTTTATTGTAGTGATTGGACATGATCGAAGTGGTGTCCATGGGCACTCAATGTGTTCATTACTCTCTGTAAGATCCTTGTAAAAAGGAAATCCTACAACATAGTCTTAGTGAAAACAAAGCATAAAGGGTGAAGACTTAACAAAGATGAACAAAGCATATTTTTATTGTAGCGATTGGACATGATCAAAGTGGTGTCACAGGGGCACTCAATGTGTTCATTACTCTCTATAAGATCCTTGTAAAATAGAAATCCTAGAACATAGTCTTAATCAAAACAAAGCATAAAGGGTGAAGACTTAATGAAGATGAACAAAGCATAAAGGGTGAAGATGAAGTTGTTACATAAAAAACGAATTGGTTGGGGATTTCACTTATGAACAAAAATGGGTTCCATTGTAAGAAAATAGCTCTTCATAGTGGAGATTACAAGAAAGAATCAAGCTCTTCAAGAATTTATGCAACATGTTTACAGAATTTGAGCTTTTGTATCCTTTTATCACAAATCTCATTGTCACTATGAATAATATTTCCATATTAGAGTAGACTCAATTGGGAAATTAGTCTCCGTTAGTTTAAATCATCCATAACTTTGGTTTCTTTATATCTATTGTCTCTAGCTTCAGTTTAGTAAGTTGTAAATTTCAATTTCAAGGGATATTAGGCTCTAGTTCATTATGTTACTAACACTAGATAGCCTAAACATTTATTTCAACTTTCATGTCCATGAATTAACAATTATCACCCACCATTATATTAAAAAGAGAAGAATAATACTGTCTAATTTTGGTTCCATTGTTGTAGATCTGATAAACCAGGGGGAATTTCTTTTTCACCAAGGTTCTTCCTACCTCCAAAGTGATGCAATCACTCCAAACTCTTGAAATATTCAGTATTTGTAAGGCAGATATTAGGGGCTACCCTTTGTATGTAGGTGAAATTCACCAAATTTCCCTCTATACTCATAACCAAAATTGAATATCAGACAAGAATCCCTTCCATCTCAAAGTGGCCTACATGAGAGAAGGCAACTTCAAGAAAGGCATTTTCTCAAAGGTTATAGTATGGTCAAGGATGCATTAATCCTCCTAGTCTCAAGATTGAATGGAGGAGCGAAAGTATGGGGTACAACTTATTCCTCTCAGTGATGGTCCTTTAAGGATGCTTTAAGGAAATTAACTCATAATTAGCTCCCAAATATCTCTTAGGGATAACCTTCACTGTTGAAGAAACAAAAAAATATTCCAACTTTAGAGGTGGATAACTCCCAATTAAATATTTATTGAGTGGAATATTAGTGGAATGTCATTATTTGTTTCTTTAATGGGATTTAGCCATCGAAATCTATGATCTGGGAATGGTTGAATCAAACCTATTCCCCAAATGCGAAACTACTTTTTTGTTCAAATGCTTTCTTTATGGTTTATTTATAAAATCAAAGGGATCATTAAAAGGAGTTTTATCAAGGACCCTAGTTTTGGGGTTGCTCTAGGCTTTCTTTTCAACCATGGTTTTGTGAATTCAACCCTCTATCCATGACAACTCTGGCCACTCCAATTTGGGTAAGACTACCTAATATGCCCATTCGTTTGATAAATTTGGATATCTTAGCTTTTGTAGGAATCTCACTTGATCATTTTAGTAACATAGATACAAATATACTTGGCAGGGGTATTATAACATTTGTACACATCTATTTCAAAATAGATCTAAACAAAGGGTTGCCTAATCAGATCCTCATCAATTGGAATGGCCTAATATTTTCACAGACGATGAACTATGAAAACATAGTTTTCCGCTACAGGATTTGTCAACAACTAGGTCATCTCTAGAATGCTTTCCCTTCTTCTCAAAGGTATTCTCACCCCCTAGATGCCAATAAAAAGAATCAAGGATGGAAATAACCAAAAGATCCAAAAGATTCTAAGAATTCCTTACCTCATAAGCAAGACAACATGTATCAACAAAAAGTTTCTTTAGCCAAACCTAGTCCTTCAACCTCAACTTCGCTCCACACAATTCCATCTCATCCCTCAAACTCTGGGGTCCATCCCCCAAATGGGGAAGAAAGAGACACAACCATGATATTTTCTTCGTCCACTAGTGGGCATAATCATCTTCATGAATAAGATAAATCAGATAGAAAAGGAAGTAGACATGATGGAAAACCCTCAATAAATGAAATTGCATCAAGAAAGAGTAGCCATTGTCTCCACGCCATCTTCTCCTGACAACTTTTCGGGATGCTTTGATGTTCATAAGAAGAAAGGAAGAAAATAACTTTGGAAAACCCCATGATCATTCCTAGCCTCAAATACCAAAATCTAGTTTTATGTTTTTGTATTTCAATCTCATGTTAGCTTGTATTTTTATTTTGGATTTGGCTTGGTTTCCCTAGTGACCGGCCAGTCCAAATTTCCTAAATTTTTCATTTAATATCTGATTCAGAAGGTAATACAATTTTTAATTCACAGAAAAGAAGAAGAGAAGAATACTAACTAGATATATTTGTTGGGATGAGATCTTCTATTATATCCACCTATTATCCCTATTATTTTGTTCTACTATGTGTTGTTTTGGATTGGATTTATGGGATATCATTCTTATGAAGTGCATACCATTGTCTTCAATGTCCAAATCATGTTTTTCTTTGTCACCCTACTTGGATTGGCCTTATGCTTAGTCTATAAAGTTGGTTATATGTTGCATTCCTTTTACCCTCTTTCAATATGAGGTATTTATTTCCGTAGCTCATAATTAATTTGGTTCTTCAATGTGATTAAAACTCCCTTCCCCCTACAGTTAGACAAGAAGGCTCATCCCTTCAGTTTCTCATCATTCCTAATTATCATTGCACTCATGAAACTTGCTTATCCTTTGATTACTATTACTTTTATGTCTCTTTGTTTCATTTTTCCTATAGTTGAGCTCCTAATAATCACTACTCTTCCCATTTCATTCTTTTGCCTGGTTAGGGAATTGGGCGATGTATTTTTCTCATTTATTTCCTAAGAAAGAAGTGGGCAATTGGTATTATGATTTTGGTATATCATCCTAACACTCTAGGTCAAAAAAAATCCATGTCTAGAGGCATAGGAGTCCAAAACAAAAGGGGTCATCGCTCCAATACAATACCTTCCACTTCTAGAGCTTAATCAGTAACATAGAATTTAGCTAGATCCTATTATAATAGCACCACCCTCAATTCAACAAGAAATTTAGCATATAGAATGAGAAGCTAGGATAGAGAGAATATTTATATCAAATGAAGAGGTACTAGAGCAAGTAAGTCATTATATCCCATATGCAGGAACTAAAAGAACTCATTACATCAAATATATGTAGATAGCTTACATCTATTGGCAATTAAAGACAATCATGGGAAATATATTGTTGGAAAGGCTTGAATAACGACAGGAAATCCTTCTCTGTTTGGATAAAACTCATAAGTAGATCAAAAAGCTAGACGAAACTTTGACAAAGCTAGCCAATAAGCTTCTAGATATAGAGTTCATAGATTACATGTCCACCTATAACAATTCAGGTGCATGCTCCTACTGAATAATCCTCTTATGAATTTCTTAGTCATAACACTTTGTCATATTTTGGAATCATGGGTCAATAGGATAAATATCTCTTATGCTATCTCTCAATATAGTAGGCTAGAAAGACAATATGTATTTTGTTTTTACATTAGTTTCAAACTCTTTTAGTTGTCCAAAGATGTAATGTTATGTTATTGGTCTTGTTTCCTTGTGGAAAACCAATAAACAAAGATACATATCTCATGTTCAAGTGCTTTTTTCATATGATTTCATTCAAAATGACTTCCTAGATTCCACAAAAAAACCAATCATGTTATTTCACCATAATTACTACATATTGCATCCAAGCCAAACAAATTGGTGTATGAGACCCCATTGTTTGTGGGACAAATGACCCACCTCTACACAACAATTTAACAACTAAAATCTACAAACGTGTACACACCCTACGTCACTATGGGTTTGAACATGTGCCCTCTTAGGAGGAAACATATGTTCTTAACCATTAGGCCCACTCATGTTGTACAATGAAATATGGATTTTGAATGTCAAAAAGGGTCCTCAAAATCTATCTTGTGGTTAATATCTCCATACAAATTCTATCTAATGTGTCATCCTAACATGCAATACTACTTTGTTATGCTAGTTTGTCAATGCAAGCAATTTAATGATTGTGTCACAATTTCAATTATATATTTCTTTAGGTTTTTTGTTGAATATGTCTCTATAGGACAATTTTAACGATCACATGTGGTTCCCACTCTCAATCCCTCCCCATAATATTTAGAATAAGGAAAGATCTTATCATTTGCATACATAACATTATATAAAAAAAATATTAAAATATTAAGGGGGCGGGGGGGGGAACCACAAGACAATTTTTATTGAAATTTTTATTTGTTAACAAAATGAAAAATTTAATGTAGTGATATTTCTCTAAATTAAAATACTTTTATTATATTTTAAATGTTTTTCAAGTATTTTATTAAAATACATTTGAGTGAGCTTCATAATTAAAAATGTGTGCTTCCTCCTAAAGGGTCATAGGGATCAATTATAGAGGGAGGTAGAGTAAGTGCACCTCCATACGCTTTAGTAGTCAAATATTTGGAGGCAAATATTTTATTCCACTAACAAGAGGGTCTCATACACCAATTTGGTTTGGTATATAATTTATTGAATATTTAATTTAATTATATAATAAATTTAGGTTCATTTCAATTCAATTATTTTTTTGTAAATTGTTGTATTTTGTATTCATTTCCAAAAGAAAGATTACATCCCTAACATTTTTACGACCCGCAAGGCAATAGAATAACCAACAGATCAGTATCACCCATACCCAACAAAGAAGTATCACCCAAATCCCTATACATTAGCGCCAAAACATGATCATCTAATCAACAAAGATCAGAACTATAGGGAGATTACAATCCATCTAAAATCATCAAACTAGACTATCCAGAAGCTACACAAAACCATCTATTAGCATTTCATGAAAAACAGCAGGCCAACAAAACCATCCATAAGTATTCATAAGTCAAATAGAACCATAAGTTGCAGAGTACCATGAGAAAATACAATCGTTGTTGAAAAACCCAAGAATTTGCAACAATTTCAATGCCAAGAGGAGACATTAAATGACAACTACCTCTAAGAAAAAAGAACTGTATATGAACCAATGTCCCATGCTATGAAATTTCTCAAGGCTTTTATAATTCATAATCCACCCAATAAATCCCATCATAACCCAAGAATGAGGATGTAAAGAAAAGGAACAATCACATCAAATAACACTAAAATTGTTTCTCTGTGAAGAACCATAAACACCGTTTTGCAACAATATGAAAAAACAGTTTCATCATCATACCAGTGATACACATGACCACATATCTCTGAACCTAAGTGGCTATCAAGAAACCAAAGATAAAGGTTCAAGGCCCTCCAGAAAAACCCTAGAGCAATATTCAAAACCACTTCATCCCTATGATATCCAAAAGCAATGGAGCATGATAGCGAACAAAAATTACCATAGCTATATAATCCAGAATGAAAATATGATGCAGACCACCTTGAAGAATCCAAACGTGAAAGACACATACAATAAATTTATGAAAAAAAATTCTTGAAACCGTCATTTCTAGTCATGATCAAAGGAAATTAGAACAGGTGTCTCGACACTATCACCCAGAGGATCTGTGAGGTCACCAAAGGTAGAGTCAATCACAAGGAAGCTTTCTACATGATCCGAGCAAGAGTCCACATTGTCCAAGCATAATATTTGGTTACAAAGCATATATTTGATGTCCTCCAATGAGGAGAAACCATTACAATTCTCCACTTGTTCCTCCTTAAAAATAAGGCGAAATAGAGTCACCATTTGTTGACAAAGAGCTAAAGAATTCTTAAAATGGAGCCACTTTTTCCTAAACCTACCAAGGTAAGGAACCCATTTCATATCCTCCCCCATAACTTAGAATCTGAGAGATATGGTCGTTCCTCTGTCTCTTTCATCTCCAACAACAAGATTTCCTTTCTCACTCCATAGGTACAACATATAAAAAAAAAAAAGACCAATAGAGTCATAGGTAAAAGGGCGAACCCTTTTGTGCGCAATGTTACATCCACTACCCCTTCTACAAATAATTCTCTTCCAAGAAGGCATGAGCAAAGCTTCAAATGCACACTGATGATAAATACAAGAAGAAATTCTACCAATAAAACTAGAAATATGACAAGACATAGAGCCTTGAACCCCATATCTAAAGACAACTAGATCATCACCTGCATGCCACACTATAAGACCAAATTCCAAGAAATTTTCAAGCTCACCACATCGCAACAACATGACAAAACCTAGAGACAACCAATGGGAATTCCTTAAAATTAAAGTTGACACAAAGATGCTATGAAAAAGCCATGAACTCCTAATTCAAGCATCAAACATAGGAGATAGAACACTTTGAGAAAAATTGAATGAGACAATTTTTTAAGGACCAAAGCTTCAAACACATAATTCTTTTGAGACAGAGAAACCCCAATATCAATAATTACCCACCAAGGTTGATAAAAACTCCTCAAGGACTCAGGAAAACCAGTGAACTAAGAAATTTCCATTAGATACCCATACAAGTAAAATAAATAAGCATTCATACCAAACTCATTACCTAGAAACAAAAAATAAGATTGTAAGCCTAAGACAAACAAAATTAAGCTCATTAAAACACTGAGGAATAACTAGGTGCACTCCAGACGAGAGAAGATCTAGAAAAAATGTCATTGAAAGTTAACAATGAAACGGCACACAACTAGGAAGAGACAAGTAATGGAGGACAATGAGATATTATTTCCTCCTTTCACACAAAAATCGTACCTTAACTAACCCTTTTCCTTAACTGAACATTTAAAACGACTTTCCCATCACATATCTAACACACCCATATTAACTACTTTCTGCCACATTGTCACAAGGAGGAGACAGGTGTGTGGAAGGTACATAGTTCTAAGCAACCCTGGAATTTGGGAAAACACCCCCATCGAGGACCGATTTGTTTTCCTCCAACAAACACTAGAGAGACTTGAAATCCTTCTCCAACCTAATAAGAGGCCAAACTGCATCCAATTCAAGATCTCTAAAACGACAACCTAAGTTTGCCAAAAAATATGCAACCTTGTTACCTGATCTCTTGGAATGTTGAACAGTAACATATCCCAATTTGCAAAGAAATGGATTTAAGCTTCCAACAATACCTTCCAACCACCATCCCTTCTCTATCTTACTTGGTGGTTTTCCATTTAAAAGTTTGTGTACACACTTAATATAAATCTTTGAATCGTGATTAATCTGCAACAACTAGAAACCTTCACAAATATCAATCCAAATACATTTCTCCAATGCCAAAAACTCTACCGGATTATTACTAGTTGACCAACAAATCTAAGCGAAAACTCTCAATGTCGAAGAGTTGCAATCTCATAATACACCTCCAAAACCAAAAATACTAGGATCACCCTTAGATGCCCTATCAAAATTCAATTTAGTAAAACCTCTTGGTGGAGGAGAGAAAGACATATTCGAGGAGATATTTAGATCCATAGACAATTTTTCTCTAAGAGTACACATTTGCATATCCAACTTTAATTTTTTCATGATCTTTGCCTTAACACAATCTACCTTCCAATCATCACTTTACCAAGAGATAACAAGGAGAGTTTCTCTTAGATTTTGCATAACCACCTCTTTAATCATTGTTGTCATTCTCCACTTATCTCTAAAAATTCTTGCATTCCTTTCCTTCCACAAATTCTAGAGAATAAAGCCCTTTCCAAGGATCCAAGCCCTCTTCACTATGAGATTCTTGAATAAAGAATAATTCCATTGAACTACTAGTGCCACTAAGTTCTCTTAACTATGAATTGTGTTTCCAAAGATGAAAAAAAGAATGGACCATACCTCCTCTGTAAAACCATAAGAAACAAGGAGGCGATCCATAGTCTCCTCGGCCCTATAACACAGAAAATAGAGAGAGGGGCCTTCAAAACCTTTATTTCTTATGTGATCCCAAGTGAGTAACATGCGCCTACCTACTAGCCAGAGGAAAAGCAAAAAATTTGGCTAGTCACACCCTGACCATATTTTACTCCAGATAATGTCTTTGTTTAAACAACAATGGCCTGCAAGAATAGAGTAAGTTTCTTTTAAAGTAAAAATCTTGATTGATTAGGTACTCCATTGTTATATATCGTTGTCTTGTGAGAATCAAATTTCTCTTTCTAGTAATTCATGTTGAAAACTTTCCCAAGGCAATTCATGAGATGTGCAAGGCCAATAAAATATCGAAAAAGATAAAATATTTTGAGATGTGAATCTTTCTAAAGTGTAAAATTTAATAAATATTTACATCTTAATCTTTTTAACACTAAAAAAACATTTACTCAAATTTTATA
>APFE031180360.1:1654-34054 GCA_000404065.3 Pinus taeda | reverse complement strand
TTTAAAAAGTATATGAATGGTTAGAGCAAATTATAACATGAGTGGAGAAATTATTAAATTTATGGCATTGATACCATGCTTGGTTGAGAAGGCACAGATATTTGTTAGATTCACGTTTGGAGTAATATTTTCTCAAAGGTCCTTGTCACTCCTCCATTTTTTCTTTTCCATCAATAACACACGTCATGAAAATGCAAGTGGAAGGTGTTAACAACTCACATGAGAGATAAGTTAAAGATATTTATAAAGGGGATAACAATTTTGTATTTATGAAAAGGATAATAGTATTTTTTTATAAAAAAAACTATTTAAATAAATTTTTATAAGGCATGTTTTTATATTTAATATGAGGAATATGTATATTTTTTTTTATAGATTATTGGGTATGATTGCTATGATATTAGGTAAATTATAAAATTAAAAGAAATAGAAAGTTTTTTTTATGTAAAATATTTTAGGGATAGAAAGAATAAATATGTGGTTGTGGAAAAAATGTTAAGGTCAAAGTTATATAGGAAAAAATAATATCGAACAAATAGGTAAAAATTTGATTTAATTTAGGAAGATAAAATAATTTTTCAAAAATTTTAATTAAATTAAATGATGTTAAGAAAAGTTAAGAGTTTATTTGCTATTTAAAAGGAAAATTAAATAAACAGATAAGAATAAGCGTTAAATTTTAATCAGTAAATTTATTTAATAAATTTATTAAGTATTTTTCAAAAATTATTATTGTGTTAATAGGTGTATCTATTTTGGAATAAGGTTTTTAAAATTTTAATTTTCGTTTAGTTATGAATAATTATTAGATGGATGGTAGAAATTTCACATCGATACAATATTCTAGAATATTCGTAATAGTATACACATATCAACCTTCTAGAATATTCGTAATAGTATACACATATCAAAGGTTGAGGTTATCTCCAAAATAGTTATGTCTTTTTTGCTCATTTAATTAAATTGATTAATTAAAAAAAAAACATATAAACAAGTGTGGTATGAATTGAGTTATGGTTTTTTGAGTATGTTATATTGATAAGCCATAAATCTTCACGATTAAGAAGATGTATAATTTACTTATATATTAATTCTTTATTTTAAATAATAATTTAAAATAAATTATAATTACTTAGTATTTATGATATTTTCTAAATTTTAACCCATATGGAATATTATCCCGAATAAATATTTTAATATTTATAAATTATATATTATTATGAATCAATTTATATGAATCGTCTATATAATTGTGTTAGTTCATAACTCGATTCTTATCAATTTTAGCATTTTAAAAATACATTCAAAATATTTAAAATTCAAATATAAATTAATAAAGCAAATATATTTATTTAAAATAAAATTATTAAATAAATTAAATTAACCACTTATTAACTATTTTTTTAAAGTAAAATTAAAAATACTGACCTCTTTTTAACCTACTCCCTAGATCACAGATCATACTTCAGTTATAACTTCACACTTCATACTTCAGTTATAGCTTCTTAATATGTTATATGTGTTTTGCACTTTAGCCATACACAAATCCCTCAAATCTCATTGAATGGAGTATGCATAATAAATGTGCTACCCAAATCCACTTTAAAATGATGAGAAATTCCTCCATATTATCATTTAAATTTTCACATACATTAAAGTTATCTATTGAGTGTTCCAACATAATTTAAATGTAAGACTTATGCATTTTATTGAATGTCTTGTGGGATGGTATTAATATTTCAGTCATTTTGGTCCATCTTATATATCCATTCAACATGAACTCATTTCTTTATCCCATGTAACCATTTCTGGAAAAATTATTAATAAATAAGGACCATCTTATATATTCATTCAACATGAACTCATTCGTTTATACCTTGTAACCATTTTTGGAAAAATTATTAATAAATAAATGAGTGTAATAGTTAAACAAAATTTCCTGATATAAAGCTGTTTTTTGATTTTTCTTATTTATTATAATGTAAATAAATTATAAATTTAAGATTTAGATTTCCCATATATTTAATTAAAAAATAATTTGATATTCTTATTTATATATTGAAAAAGTATGCCTATGAAAGAGTTTTTAAGCACAAATTGGAATTTAAAATTTCAAGTTTAGTGGGACTTCATTCTACTACCATGGCCACTATAAATTTATGAATTTTATTTTGATAATAATTTTGTAAAAAATATATTTTAATTAAAAAATATATTTTTAATTAACATAAAGTCATCACTGCTTGCGACAAGAAAAGCCTTTTCCAAAAGAGTGAAGCGAGTTGTTGAGTGCTGATTTACACCCTCTCCGTTTCGCTTTCCATAGGTTCTTCCTGTATACGTTTGCGTGTTGTGTGGGCAGCAATAACCGCGTTATCTATTTATTCCCACTTAATTCATTCATTCATACGAAAGGTAAAGACAGGAGAGCAGAGCGCGGATGAATTAAGAAAGAAAATGGGAATCCCAGGCAAGAAACTATGGAAGTCTCCCAGGCAATGGCGAATTGTATGGAAAAAAATGGTTACGCGTCGGGTTCGAATCCGGTTGCCTCGCATCGACGACATTATGTGGAAGCTTGTATATGTTTTCGAGTCCATACTTCTCGTTCTGTTGCTCTCCTTTTTCTTCTTTTGCTGCGGGTGTAAGATGTAGCCAGCCAAGCTAATTTGGACTTTCAATGGCGTTTCTGCCTGTACTTTTGTTTATTTGTTTTGAAAATTCGAACCGTGGATCTGTGGGAATGGGAATGACAGTTCGAAGCCAGCGGCCTGCAATAATGGTACATGGATGATGGAGCGGATGCTCAGCAAGATTACATGGCCAGATGCTCAACAAGATCACTGGGCTATCAAGGCCACATAATGAATAGACTTGTAAAAAAAATTGAATTTCAATTATAAGACTGGGTTAACCTGTGGGACAGCCCTAATTTCTGATTATTGTTGTGTTAGGAAGTATTCTGTAAATGGTGAGATGCAAGGTTTAAAATTTGTGGGTAATTTGTGGCCGAAAATAAAAAGGAGATAAAGAGAAAAGTGTAAATTTTGAAGTTTGTTAATATATTTATCCATTTAGAGTAGGGATCTCAACGCTCAGTCAGATTGATTTATGCAATGCACATGTGTAGTAATTTATCCCTCAACAATCAGTCAGATTGATTTATGCAATGCACATGTGTAGTAATTTTAATTTGTAATGATGGGTCAGTTATAGGTTAGGGTTTTATAATTTACATAGTTTGAGAGTTTTAAGGGTTTTCAGGATGTTGAATACATTTATATAGTCAAAAATGTATTTTCAATAACCAATAATCTTATTTACCATTATATAATTAGATTGTAACTAATAAAACTAAAACAAAAATAGTCAATAAATATTTAATGTGAGTGAACAAAAAATACTCAATAAATATTTAATGTGAGTGAGTAATGTGTAATTAATAAGTACAAAAATATACATAAACAAGGGAGCCACTGCCGTGGCAGTAGTCCCTGTCCGGGTCACGCTTTGTACATATTATCTTACATTGCACATTCTTTCAAACTTACCGGGCACATGGCGCATGCAGAGAAGAATACGTGGTAGTGGTGATTATAAAATAGAAGAAAAATTGAAGAAATTGAAACCGTGTATATAACTTTGAAGGACGATCCTTCAAAGTTATATACACGGTTTCAATTTCTTCAATTTTTCTTCTATTTTATAATCACCACTACCACTTATTCTTCTCTGCATGTGCCAACTTTCATTTTTGCCACCTTGCATTTATCGCCATATGTTCGGCTTTGCATACACCGCCTTGCAATAAGGGAGTTGTAGCCTCCAGGAGCTTGCATTTATCGCCAGCTGGCCCTCCTAGCCTCGATACTTGATCTTCATCTACAGATACTATTCTTGTTTTTCATCGGACGGTGAGGTTGTTTCAGGTTTTCTGATGTCTGCACTGCACGTCTATCTCCTCGGCATACACTATACTGGGTTATCGTTGCCCTTCATGCTAAGAATGGTTTTTTGCTCTATCTTATCATTTGACATGATCATTATGTGCATAGATAATTGGTTTATTTCTCTGGTTGATGCCTTTACTTATCGATGGGCCTAGTCTCTATAGAATTATGGACTCCTACACCATGCACAGCGATGCGGGAGCATTAATTTAGATATAATTTTCTTTAATCTTTGGTAGAAGAGGGGCGTACATACCCAATATATAAATTTAAATATGGGTAATCAGCCAGCCACGACCAAGCGCCGAGTCTGATTCTCCTGTCAAAGGGTTGGATCTGTGTGGTTAAACACAGGGTTGGATCTGTGTGGTTAAACACAGTTTCATAAAATGGCTCCAACTGGATGGCCTGTTATGGGCAGCCTTCCACTTCGATGGTAGGTTTGTGGATGGCAATGTCGCGTTAGACGTGATTTGCATCTTAGGTAAGGTCTTTGTCCTCATCCTAGGGTTTTTAAGTTATTGTATCAATTTACATTTTTTGCAGAAGTATCGATGTTGATCTTTGGTCTTTAAATCTTGGCGAGGTAGAAATTTTGGGTTGCAAGACGGAGCAAAAGCTAGAGATCTAAATTGAAACTTATCTAGTCTCCTTACTAGGTACTACATCAGCTGAAGGCGTTTGCAAACTGGGTTTTGATACATAGCAGGTTTTATTGCAAACTGAGTTTTCCTATTGCAAACTGGGTCCTTTAGCATTCTAGAAAATTTTATTAGGGAATTTATTTTTTTTTTTACTGATTACTTGTAATCATTTTTATAATGAAAACATTTTTATAATGAAAACAATTTTGAAGAAGCATAACAAACCAAGCTGACAAAAAAATATAATTCAATTTCTAAATTGTACCTACAGGCGCAGAACTGGAGAAACAGCCGAGCTCTTGCCTTTCTCTTCTTTTCTTCTGCAAATTGATTAGCGTCTAGTCCTAATAAAATCAATTACCCAGAATAGGTATTTTGCGTTATATTCTGACGGACCAAATATTCAGCTATATACATCATAATATCATATCTCACTCAGGGTAAAGATTTTCAACCTGAACATAATCAAACAAAGAATTTCTTCATATTCACAGAAAACACAAACTGACTGCATCTGCAACACAATTAAAAGCATAATAGAACAGTAACCCAATCAATAATGGTAAAGTGTTTAGATGGTTTAGGGTTGTTCACACAAATTCTACATAACAAAAATCGATCATTACCACCCATAGCTCAGATTCTGTCTACACATATACAATTTTCTTGGGGACGGCCGTCAATCTCCTACTCATAACGTGATGCTTCTTGTTCGGCGGCTTCTTATGACGACAGGGGCTATCATCGGTGGACGAATTGATCCGATTCTCAATCAGTGCCGATTCGAAGTAATTTAGCGTCCTCTTGCTTGAAGGCAGCTGTTGTTCATCCATAAATTTGGCATGCTTATTGTCCTTTTCCCATCCTCGTTCATGGAAATCCAACTGATCATATTGGGGGACAGCTGCACCTTTGGAGTACCTTGCATACAACACATCAGTGCCTGGATGATCTGGATTGAACATCTACGAAATCAGAAGGTGAACCGTGTTAACAAATTTGGACACCCATGAAACCTAATTATCCGAAACTCAAGTTAATTTCCCAAAACAGTATAGTGTACCTGGCTTCCACAAAAGCCCTTCCGCTGGTCAACCAGAGACCTGATATGCATCTGCAAGTCGTTATATTTACTACTCATGTCCTTCAACATAGACTTGAGCTTCAGATTCAAAAATAAAAAAACGATAAACTTTAAATTCCCAAATCTCTCAGAAGTATTCAAATTCAGCCTAACTAGAAAATACAAGTACCCGCAAACAGCGAAAATTAGGAAAAAAAGACACAAAAAGCACACTATTTAGAAAAGATACGGAAAACCCGAATAGATGATGAAGAATTCAGTGTAAAAAGACAGACCAAAACCGTAGAAGTCATTTTTTTCTGCTGACAAATAACTAGGGCCTCAAAAGGCTTACTGAAGCAAATCTGGGTATGTTAGCTCTGGAAAAGCCATGTAAATGTGAAGCAAAAGGCAGGAAAACACTTACAAAGAGGGCGTCTTTGCTATTTCTCTGGCCCGAAAACTTTGCTCCTGCAACTCCTCCAGCCCCAGAACTCTCTGCCCCTGAAATAAAATACCTTGCGCCAAGTGTTGATCTCCTCCAGCGCCAGAACTCTCTGCCCCTGAAATAAAATACCCCGTGCCAAGTGTTGATGCATCAAGTCTGCATAGTGACAGATGGATAACATGCCTGAGCATACGTATAAACCAGAACATCCAGCCTACGTATAAACTAGAACATCCAGCTTAAGAGTTTAAGCACGGGCAAGAAAAAACTTAGGATAAAATAACTTGCCCTCAATAAAATCACATCGGGGCAAGAGACACTTGCAATAAGAGGGTGAAATCGAAAGTTGGCTTAAAACTTTTTGAAGCCAAATCGCCAGCGATAAACTTTGGTTAAAATTGTTTAAACACTCGAAATTTACGGTCAACCGAAGAACTAATACCCGGTCAACGCCTGATCGAACACTAATAGTCCCAGGCAGGGACTAATAATAATCCAAATGTAAATTTAATGATAATAATAGAAAACAATATTGTAAAAATATAAAGCAAAGAACATACAACATACATGTAATAATGAAATATGCTTGACATCAATAATACTTTCAACAAAATTAATAGCCGTAATGCAACATTGTCCTTGCGTCTACCGCTATTTAATTTATTCTCTTTGCATGAAGCTTTTCGCACAGTAAAAGCTTTGGTCACTTCTGCAAATAGTTACTTTTGTCTTTAATAAGGTCCGCCGCCCTTATTAATTGCTAAATAAATTAGTATTAAAAGCTTTTATTGCTAATATTTTAGTAAGCTATTGAAGTATATGATATTAATGATAATATTTTAATTGCAAATAATGTTTATCTTTCAGTTAGCCATTAACATTGGAAAATGTTATTAAAGGATTTTATTGCTAATATTTTAGTAAACGACATATACTATATTAATTATAATATTTTAATTGCAAATAATGTGTATATTTGTATTACCGCTGTCAATGATTTTTTTTTCTCTGTAAAAACTAATTCTATTAAAGGAAAATCAAAATAATATTACAAGGAGGATGAGACCTCAAGCAAAAGCATCTGAGAGCCTACAACGTATCAAAATTGTCCCAAGTATGGGAGGACCAGTTATAGTAAGCAAGGAGTCAAACATAGGGACCGGAATACAACGATAAGACCATAAAGAAGAGATGGGATAACCCCCTATGAAACTGTCCAGACCAGAAACAAGAGACTGAGACGTTATCTATATCCGCCAAAGAGCTACAGATTGTCGCCCCACCAAGACAAAGAACCAAGCTACCAAACCACAGAGGTTGAAACAAAACTACAAACCCAAAACCGCCTAAACCTAACCAAACAGCGAATAGAAAAATTCTGGGAGAACACGAAAGGCCCAGGTGGCATCACATTACCATATCCTGGTCCGGAAGCTCCTCCACAACAGGGCATGCATTTCCACGCCAGATATCTTCATCCCCGGCCATGTCACCAGTTCCACTGCCTCCTGGAGGGATCGACGAAGGACGGGTGCCACTGGAACTGCCTGCAATGGCCATTGATACCGAGGCTCCATGAGTGCTTCCATCTGGAGGTTGAGTGTCGCCAGGAGCACCACCCTCGTCATGCTGCTCACCACGCCCATCCACCTTGCCTCCTTCAGCCATATTCTGCTCATTGCCATGACTGCCTATCATTCTGTTACCGCCCTGCGAAAGCTCAGCCGAAGTGCGCTCTGTAGCTGGAGGTTGAGCCTCTTCTTCAGAAAAGATAATAGTAATATTGGCCGTGATAATGGGCCTGTTTAGGCTGCTCTGAAACTTGAAATGAGTAGTCTGAAAAGCATTTTGCAGGAAAGGTCCGCAGGAAGGGCTAAGAGGAGGTGAATTTGCCAGAGATGAAGGCTAAGTAGCAGGGGGCGGAGGTTGATCGACAGAGTGAGTAGTCCAAGAACACCCATGACCACCACGGCTCCCTCCATGGTGGCTTCTCATGTTCTCACGAACCATGACTAAGCAATGGAGGGGAAGCTTAGAAGATCCGGTATCTTTGGAAGGGAGACGAGATAGCACAAAGAGATTGCGAGCAAAGTTCAAAGAACAGGCCTGAGAATGGAAAGAGGGAAGCGCAATTCCACCACCAAGAGCCACCAAGAGCAACACACTGATGTCTGAAACCGACCTGCTGCAGAGAATTGCTACAAGAATCGAGCAATGGCATGAGAACGGGGAGTGAAAAATGGAATGGTAAACCGAATTCGCCATGATTATACCAACAATCGCCTTGCCTCAGATGGAGTGAGCACTTAAGGCAATCTTCATGCAGAATCATTCTCGCCTGAGGTGAGCCAACTTGAGCCAGATATGTGCATGGAGAGGAGCGTTGTCCTGTAGCTGGCAGGGCCGAGCGCCGGCAATATTAAATAAGTCCATCAATTAACATTTAATTCACCCGCATCCGGGTTCGCGGTCAATGATTAACACTGGAAGTTGTTATTAATTGATAAATACATTTGAATTGAAAACTTGTATTGATAATATTTTAATAAGTGATTGATGTATACGATATTATTGGTAATATTTTAATTGTAAATAATTCTCATCTTTGTATTTTTGAATATCTCTTTGTTTAGATTCTTGTGCAAAAGTGCTCTTGTGCAAAGCTTCACACTTTGCACTAGATGTTTTTATTGCTAATATTATTGATAATATTTTAATTATAAATAATGCATATCTTCGTATTTGCTTTTGCTTGAAGAGCCTTTCGGAGATCCCCATCTTTTATAGATATTAGTAGCCAATTGAGTAGAAGTTGTGTGGAGTGCACACAAAATTTTGTACAAAACCACATTGCATTGAATAGAAGCTTTATTTATGGAATGTGCGAAATGGCATAGAAAGTTCATTGTGTGGAAGAAGCTTTTAAGTTTTCATTCTGCGGATCTTCGCACTTTCTATTGAAGTCTTTAATTGCTAAAAATTTTACCATTAAAACATAATTCATAATCGTTGTTCGCAATAACATTTTTTATGGTTATATTATTGATAGTATTTTAATTGTAAATAATGCATATTATTGTTATTTCACTGATATGTACAAAATTACATTTCATTGAGTAGAATCTATGTTTATTGGATGTGTGGAAGTGTGGAGAAGGTTCATTGCGCAGAGGAACATTTCAAGCTTTCATTGTGCGAATCTCCGCACTCTACACTGAAGTCTTTCATTGCTAATAGTTTAATATCAAAAAATAATCCATACTTGTTGTTCGCAATAACATTGTTTATACTTATATTATTGATAATATTTTGATTGTAAATAATGCATTCATTGATCTCTATAGTTGGAGTAGTTCTCTCTGGCAAAGAGAACTATCCAGAATGGTCGTGGAAGATAAAACACACTCTCATTTTCAATGAGCTATCGAAAGGAGTTTGTGTAGGTGAAAGAGATAATGAACCTGCAAATCCCACCTCAGATAATGAGTTTTCCATTTGGGAAAAATAAGAATAGCAATGCCTATGCCTTGTAACATCTGTAAATGAAGAGGTGAGTCACCATATTTCACAATTTTCAAATTATCTTTAAACCTTACAAAAGCTTAAGGAACTCTATGACTCACACTCTGAACTTGAAGTTGTCCAATTGATGATTAAATTGTTCGGTCTTGAATTCAAAAATGTTTATCCTCTTGCTTTAGCATCAGAAGTAAGATTTATTATGCATTATATAAAAATCACTAATGTTCAACTAAACATTCCTCTTATAGCTTTTGTCAAGGAACGTTATCCCACTTATTCAAATTATCTTGAGCCATTGCAATCAAATGGAAACCTCAAAGAGATTACCTTTGATTCCCTTGTGAAGAAATTTCTAAGAGAGAGAGATTTTGGGAAGAAGACAGCTCCTCAATCTTCTGAAGAAGTTGTGTGTCTTGCACATAGAGAGAAGAATCATGTTCAAGAATCTTCTATAAGAAGAGGTGGTCGAAGAGGAAGAGGAATAAGAAATTTTTGAGGTAGGGGGGGCAAACACTCTCAAGGAGAAAAGTTTGATCTTCATTGCATAAGTTGCAATAAAGATGGACATGATGCATATACATGTAATTTGCCTTGGGACATAAGTGAGTAGTAAATAAATCAAGACAAAGGTAAAACCAATGGCAAAGAAAAAGGTAAAGCACCTGAATCCATTCACTATGTTGTGGCACATGATATGTTGAGGCATAGGAGTCCAAAACAAAAAGGGTCATTGCTCCAATGCAATACCTTCCACCTCTAGAGCTTAATCAGTAACATAGAATTTAGCTAGATCCTACTATAATAGCACCACCCTCAATTCAATAAGAAATTTAGCATATAGAATGAGAAGCTAGGATAGAGAGAAGATTTATATCAAATGAAGAGGTACTGGAGCAAGTAGGTCATTATAGCCCATATGAAGGAACTAAAAGAACTCATAACACCAAAGATTTTTAGATAGCTTACATCTATTGGCAATTGAAGACAATCATGGGAAAGGTACTATTGGAAAGGCCTAAAGAACGACAGGAAATCCTTCTCTGTCTGGATGAAACTCATAAGTAGATCAAAAAGCTAGACAAAAAATTGACAAAGCTAGCCAATAAGGTTGTAGATATGGAGTTCATAGATTCAAAATACTATACATGTCCACCTTTGACAAAAAATTGACAAAGCTAGCCAATAAGCTCGTAGATATGGAGTTCATAGATTCAAAAGAGTATACATGTCCACCTTTAACAATTCAGCTAGATGCTCCTACTGAATAATCCTCTTATGATTTTCTTAGTCATAACACTTTGTCATATTTTGAAATGATGGGTCAATAAAATAAATATATTTTATGTTATCTCTCAATATAGTAGGCTAGAAAGACAATATGTATTTTGTTTTTACATTAGTTTCAAACTCTTTTAGTTGTCCAAAGAAGTAATTTTATGTTATTGGTCTAGTTTCTTTGTGGAAAACCAGTACATAGATAAATATCTCACGTTCAAGTGCTTTTTTGATATGATTTCATTCAAAACGACTTCCTACATTACACAAAAAAAGTCAATCAGGTTGTCTCACCATAATTATGATACCCTGTTGTTTATGGGACAAATGACCCACCTCTACAAAACAATTTGACTACTAAAGTCTACAAAGGTGTACACATCCTACGCCCCTATGGGTTTGAACATTTTCCCTCTTAGGAGGAAACATATGCTCTTAACCATTACGTCCACTCATGTTGTACAATGAAATATAGATTTTGAATGTGAAAATAGGTCCTCAAAATCTATCTTGTGGATAATATCTCTATACAAATTCTATCTAATGTGTCATCCTACTATGCAATAGTACTTTGTTATGCTAGTTTGTCAATGCAAGCAATTTAATGATTGTGTCACAATTTCAATTATATTTTTCTTTAGGTTTTTTGTTGAATATGTTTGTATAGGATAGTTATAACCATCACATGTGGTTCCCACCATCAATCCCTCCCCATAGTATTTAAAATAAAGAAAGATCTTATAATTTTCATACATAGCATTATATAAAAAAATATTAAAAATTAAAGGGGGAGGAATCCCAAGACAAAGTTTTTATTGAAATATTTAATTTGTTAACAAAATGAAAAATTTAATGTAGTTTATATTTCTAAGATTAAAATATTTTTTTATATTTTTTGAATGTTTTTCAAGTATTTGATTAAAATACCATTTCAGTGAGCTTCATCATTAAAAATATGTGCTTCCTCCTAAAAGGTCATAGGTTCAATTATAGAGGGAGGTAGAGTAAGTGCACCTCCATATGCTTTAGTAGTCAAATAGTTGGAGGCAGATCTTTTATTCCACTAACAAGTGGGTCTCATACACCAATTCGGTTTCGTATATAATTTATTGAACATTTAATTTAATTATATAATAAATTTAGGTTCATTTCAATTTCAATTTTTTTTTCTAAATTGTTGTATTTTGTATTCATTTCCAAAAGAAAGACTACATCACTGACATTTTTACGACATGTAGGGAAATAAAATAACCAATAGATCAGTATCACCCATACCCAATAGAACAATATCACCCAAATCCATAGACAGTAGAGCATAAATATGACAATCTGATCAACAGAGATCAAAACTATAGGGAGATTACAATCCATCTAAAATCATCAAATCATCAAACCAGACTATCCAAAAGTTGGGAAAAACCATCTATTAGCATTTCATGAAAACTGGTAGGCGAAAAAAACCATCCATAAGTATTCATAAGCCACATAGAACCATAAGGTGCACAGTACCATGAGAAAATACAACCGTTGTTGAAAATCCCAAGAAATTACAACAATTTCAATGCCAAGAGGAGACATTAAATGACAACCACCTCTAATAAAAAAAACAATGTATATGAACCAATGTCCCATGTTATGCAATTGTTCAAGGCTTTGGTAAGCCATAATCCACCTAAGAAATCCCATCATAACTCAGGAATGAGGATGTAAAGAAAAGGCACGATCACATCAAATAACACTAAAACCATTTTCAAATGATTTTTAAGCCTTACAAAAGTTAAAGGAACTCTATAACTCACACTCTGAACTTGAAGTTGTCCAATTGATGATTAAATTGTTCGGTCTTGAATTCAAAAATGTTTATCCTCTTGCTTTAGCATTAGAAGTAAGATCTATTATGCATGATATCAAAATCACTGATGTTCAACTAAACATTCATCTTATAGCTTTTGTCAAGGCAATTTATCCCACTTATTCAATGCAATACCTTTCACCTCCTACTGATTAAGCTCTAGAGGTGGAAGGTATTGCATTGTAGCGATGACACCTTTTGTTTTGGACTCCTATGCCTCAACATATCACGTGCCCCAACATAATGAGTGGATTTAGGTGCTTTACCTTTCTCTTTGTCATCAGTTTTACCTTTGTCTTGATTTCTTTCTTGCTCATTTATGTCCCAAGTCAAATTACATAGATGCATCATGTCCATCTTTATTGCAACATATGCAATGAAGATCAAACTTTTCTCCTTGAGAGTTTATACCCTCCCGACTCTGAAATTTCTTATTCCTCTTCCTCTGGAAGAATCTTGATCATGATTCTTCTCTCTATGTACAAGACACACAACTTCTTAAGAAGATTGAGGAGCTGTCTTCTTCCCAAAAGCTTTCTCTCTCATAAATTTCTTCACAAGGGAGTCAAAGGTAATGTCTTTGAGGTTTCCATTTGATTGCAATGACTCAAGATAATTTGAATAGGTGAGATAAAGTTCCTTGACAAAAGCTATAAGAGGTTTGTTTAGTTGACCATCAGTGACTTTGAAGGAAAAAGCACCCTCCTCCTTAGAAAAGATCATTATATCAATAAGTTAATGTGGCAATGTGTTTGATTTCCTCATAGTTATGTTTGATATTATTTAATCATCATTATTACACCTTCTATTAATGTATTTTAGTTACTTACCAATTTGTTTGTAGAACAATTGATCTCAATTATTTGTGTAAAAACATAGGTCTTCAATCAATCCATTTCTTAGTGTATGTTATTAATTTTTTGCTACTACAGTTTATAGGTTTCGTTGAGTAGAGTATTAGATAGATTGTCGCATGCCTATTACAGTGTTGTAGATATTTATGGTTTGATGATTACAATGAGTTTATTGGTCAAGTGAATATGAATGGATTATGCAACTCTTTCCAAAAGTGTCATTTCCTTTTCCATAACTGTGATCTTGAATAATTGAGTGATTTTTATTCTACAAGAGTGATTTTGATTTAAAATTATGTGTACACTGATTGGGCCCGTGACACATGATTATGAAAATAAGAGTTAATGTTCCTATGTCATTTGAACAAAAAAAATAAGATAATAATACCCCTTTTAAATATGAGATAAGATATCAATTGAAGTAAATGTTATCAAAACAAATAACAATGGTAATGACATTAGAAAATTGGATCTTATGTTTGTGTGTGTGTGTGTTTTACTTAAACAATTATGTGAATTAGAGTTTATTAGGGATGTTATAAGTGGTATAAGAGCGAAATTTTTTAACAATTGTGCCTAGAAATGGGTCACAAATGTTGGACATTTGGCATTGCCTGGATGGCTAGCGGCTGCAAGTGTGTTGGGAGATGTGTTGGGCAGTCGACATTTTCCAATTGTAGGCAAGAGTGTTGGAATTGATGTCAACTAGATAACATGGATGTTTGTGGTAGCATTTGTTGGTTTTGATGTTCCCTAGCATAGTTGTGATGGTAATTGGGTTTGTTTGATGTGCTTGATGTGTCAAGCTCATAGGGGGTCACAAGGTTACTACAGTGCTCTATAGAGAATCGTCATAGCAGTGGGCTTATTGGAGAAACCATAAAATGATGACTTGGTGGTTTCGAATCCATCCCATGGTTGCAACAGTCTCTTATAGAAAATCATCAAAGTAGTAGGATTATTGGAGAATCCATAAAAATATGAATATGATGATAAGGAGTCCCAAACATTGGAGGAGGTTCTACCTCAAGAGATCAACTCAGATATTCTTGAGGTTGGAAAAATCCCTCCGAAGAGAATGTTCTAGGTAGAAGAAGAAGACTCAAGGTGGAAATAATGGCGGAGAGTTTGTAGCCATTTTTCATATAGTAGATGGGCTCAAAGCCTACATCAGATCCTCTCCACTGGAAAGTGCCCTGAAGGAAATTTCCAACAATGTGTTGAATTCTATAAATTATTATGATTACCCTCCCCCTTCTCACTAATTTTCATACTAAAAATGTTTATGGAGCAGTATACTTTGCAAACAAATCAAAACTCAAGTGATCAGGGGGCACAATCAGGCTCAAATTACATGGTCTTCCAAACTTTCTTCTCCATGATGTTTTATATTGACCACAACTGAGGAGAAACTTGTTGTCCCCGGTCCACATCCGCCAGCAAAGGCACTCCATTCATATGTTTGATGGAAAGGTTGAGGTCAGAAAAGCATCATATTACTCACTTGTCATGATGGGGATAGAAGAATAAAGACTTCTGAATCTGAAAGGTACCTCTGCTCATGCACAAAATTTCTCATACAGTTCTCATTATGATGAAGGTACATTTCCATCAAGTCTTTTATGGCATGTTATATTTGGGCACTTGAACTATGATAGCCTTCGCTTGTTGAAGAAAAATGGTGTTATTGGTTTGCCTACAATTCCTAGGAAACTTGAGAAATGTGATGCTTGTATTCTAGGAAAGCATACCAAACAATCTTTTTATGATTCACATTCTAGAGCACATAGAAAATTTGAACTCATGCATTCAGATTTACGTGGTCCAATGCATGTTCCTTCTGCAAATGGAAATAAATATATGATGACATTTATTGATGACTAGACTAGAATGTGTTGGGTTTATTTATTGAAGAACAAATATGATGATTTTCAAACATTCAATAACTTTCATACATGGATTTAAAATGATGCACAATCTCATATTGGCTCTATTTGCACTGATAATGGAAAATAATACACTTCAAATTAATTTGAAAACTATCTTCACCAATATGGGATCAAACATAAAAAAATTATGCCTTATAATCCCCAACAGAACGGAGTAACTAAAAGAATGAACAGGACAATCTTAAATATGGTACGTTCTGTGATGTTTTTCAAGAATGTAAAATTGACCTTTTGGGCTGATGTAGTTATATGTGCTATGTATGTAAATAATAGATGTCCATCTAATGCTATTAGAAACAAGACTCCTTATGAAATGTGGTATGGTAACACTCCTTCGGTAAAGCATCTCAGGGCCTTTGGTTCCACCTGTTATGCCTTGATATCAAAGGAACAAAGAAACAAACTTGGTGTAAGGAGTCATAAGTGTATCTTCTAGGGGTATTCAAATACCTCCAAATCATACCATCTATATGATGAAGTTAATAAGAAGTTTTTTGTAACTAGATATGTAATATTTCTTGAATCTTCCAATGCTGGCATTGTTGTTGAGAGGCAGCTTGATCACTTGGATAGATTCATACATGCAAGATCAATTCAAGAATTTGATAATCAGATTCCACGTCTTGAAGGGGAGATTCCTATACTAGATCAATCTATTGAATCTTCTTATGAAGCACTCTCTCCCCCTCGCGAAGCTCAAGCCATTAATGATACTTTGAGTGATTTGATTGATAGAATTAGGAGACTCAATCTTGATTCAGTCCCAACTCAGTCAACTAAGTATCCTGGGCCATCTTAGAAAGGTCCTCCAAAATGGCTAACAAAGAAACTTGAAAGTGTTCATCCTGATGAGGTTGGAAAGATAGGAACAAGAAATCCAACCAGACAAAATGGAGGTGATGTAGACGATTATGATTCACCTGCTGGTATGGATGTTTCTTATGATTTTGAACTAAATTTGTCTACAAATTTTGAATGAACTTCCTTCAAAGAAGTTGCATCCCATGATGAATGGAAAGAAGCGATGCAAAAGGAGTATGATGCCTTCATACAGAATGGCACTTAGAAGCTTGTTGATCCTCCATTGGGAACCAAAATAATTGGCTGCAAGTGGGTCTACAAGAACAAATATAAAGATGATGGCTCACTTGACAAACACAAAGGCAACCTTGTGGAAAAAAATTTTGCACAAAAGGAAGGGGTTGATTATGAGGAGAATTTTGTCCGCATAGAAAAATGGGCTACCATCCAACACTCTTTTCCTTGGTAGCTCATAACGGTTGGAAATCCATCAAATGGATGTAAAAATTGCTTTCTTGAATGGAGATCTGAAAGAGAATGTTTTTATGTCCCAGCCAGAAGGATTTTTTCTGAAGGGTCATCAACATAAAGTATGCAAACTTGTGAAATCCTTGTATGGCTTCAAGCAAGCACAACAAGCCTAGTGTGAAAAGTTAACTAAGAATCTTCTTAAACTCAACTTCAACCATTATGATCTTGATGATGCAACTTTGTTGGTTAATAAAGTTGGAATAATAGTTGCATATATCTTGGTATATGTAGATAATATTTTGATGGCAGAGAACAATGAGAGCTATATTTCATCCATAAAGAAGGAATTGAGGAAAGGTTTTGAAATTAATGACTTGGGCTATGTTCACTATTATCTTGGTATTGAAGTAACTCAACATCTAAAGACTATATTCCTCTCTCAAAATAAGTACACTGGAGATCTATTGAACAGGTTTGGCATGGTTGAGTGCAATCCTTTGACTACTCCAATGGAACAGAACTTGAAGCTCACATCCATTGAAGGAAAATAATTTGAGGATGCAACAAAGTATAGACAACTTGTAGGAAGTCTCAAATACCTGACTACTACCAGACCAAACATTTCATTTTTTGTTGGAATACTCTTCATGTTTATGCAAAAGCCTTGTGAGGGACATTGGTCTGTTGCAAAAAGAGTTCTAAAGTACTTAAGGGGAACTCAAGACTTTGGACTCAAGTATACACAAGTGGGCGACTTCAGCATGATCGGATACTCTGATTCAAACTCTGATGGAGACAAAGAAACTGGGGTATCCACTTCAGGTTATTCTATGAGTCTTAGATCGGGAGTTGTCTCATGGAGGTCATGCAAACAATCAGTTCCAACCGATTCCATAAAAAAAGGTAGAATATGTGACAACAATTGAAGCAAAAAAGGAAATTATGTGGCTCGGAAAAATTCTGGAAGATTTGCAGGTGAAACAAGTGCATTCAACTACACTCATGATTGACAACACCTCTATAATAAAGGTGGCCAAGAACCCAAAGTTCCATGATCGAACAAAGCACATCAATACAAAATACCATCTGATTTGACATCATGTTGAGGCCAAGACAATCCATCTATGCCATTGTTCCACTAATGAGCAGATTGCAGACATCTTCACCAAAGCGCTTGGAAGAGAAAATTTCGAAAGGTTCAAAATGATGCTTGGACTCACCAACGTCCATTCAAATTAAGGGGGGGAATGTTGACACCTAATCGTTGGGATTGGGTGAATATTTGTAAATAATATAAATAGTAAATAATGGAGAATAGGAGTATGAAGAGACAATGGGAGTTGAAACCCAAGAGTCTCTCCCTCCTTGTATATATCCAATGAGAAATATTAATGAAGAATCACCATTCATTTGAGGAGTTACCTCTTGGCCTGACAGGTCAGCTATTGAGTATGAATTACAATTAAAATATCTCTTCACACTTCCCTCATTCTGCACAAATTTTGTACATCCCTCATTTTGCATATGCATTTATTCTCTGCATAACCTCCACACACGCATAAAAGAGTGCACTATTAGTGTTAATCTTCCTTTTATTTTTTTGTGGCATATACTATTATCTTGTTTCATTTACAAATGCTTCTGACATTGTGTGGAATGAAGACTAACATAAAATATTGCTAATATTTTAGTAAGAGGTGGATGTATATGATATTATTCGTAAAATTTTAATTGTAAAGAATGCTTATCTACCATCACCTCCTCCCCTCCTAGCCTTACCCCCACCCCATTTTCCTTCTCAAAGATTCATGGCTCTATAAATTAAGAGCTCTATGCAATTGCTCTCCCGCACATATTCTGTCATCCACACAAGGAAAGCTTTTAACATTAATTCCATTCCTCCTAAATAAATTCTCTATGCACCCCCATTCTCCCATACATACGTCGTCCTGCACACAGTAAAATCTCCACACAATGAAATAGAATAATATTAATTCAAATTTGTTCATAGTTAAACTAATTAAAGTTCCCTTTGCATCTCTGTAGAAAGTTCTTTTTGTGCAGATATCCAAACTTCGCACTAAAGGATTTTATTGGTAATATTTTAGTTGTAAATAATGTGTATATTTATATTCCTTTTTTCTCGAAGATCTCGCTCTTTTATAGATATAAATAGTCAATTGAATAAATATTGTGCAGAGCTCAGAAATTTTTTTGTACAAAACCACATTTCATTGAGCAGAAGCTTTGTTTATGGTTATGTTCCTGAAATTAGGCGGATGTGTGGAAGTGAAAAGAAATTTCATTGTACGGATATTTACTAAATTTTCATATTAGAAAACAACCAATATTTTTTATTCACAATAAGATTGTTTATGCTTATGTTATGGATAATACTTTAATTGTAAATAATACAAATCTTCATATTTTCGAATATGTTTCAAATTAGGCACATGCGCAGAAGTGCAGAGGAACTCCATTGTGTGCAGGAAGTTTTTGTTGTGTGAATCTCTGAACTTCACACTAAAGGATTTTAATGCTAATATTTTAGTATTAAATAATGCATATTTTTGTATTTCTGAATATGTTTGAAATCAGGCACATGCGTGGATGAATTCCATTATGGGGAGGAAGATTTCATTATATAAGTCTTTTCACTTCACACTAAAGGCTTTTATTGCTAATATTTTAGTATTAAATAATGCATACTTGTTGTTCACAATAACACTAAAGAAAGCATTGGACTTATATGATATTATTGTTAATGTTTTAGCCATGAATAATGCATATCTCCATATTGAGATATCACTTGCTTATCAAGTACATCAATTTTTGCATATTTGACCATAGGCTTTGTTTATGACAAATTTTCTTAAATTAGGCATATGTGTGAAAGTGCAAAGGAAGCTTTCAAATTTTCATGGTGCAAATGTACACATTTCGCACTAAACGCTTAGTTTTAGTTTCAAAGCACCTCGTCTATGCAAATGGTCCTCATTTTGCAATAAGACTGAGACAAGTAGTGCACCCATATGATGTTATTGGTAATGTTTTAACTATAAATAATGATTTTATCGCTAATATTTTAGTATTGAATAATCCATATTTGTTGTTCACAAAAGTTTTGTTATAAATAGTGTAACTTCTTATATTCTCGAATATCACTGGTCAATCGAGTAAAGGATGAATTGTTCTGGAATGCAAAGAACCAGTAACCACATCAATTTTCATATCATTAAACAGAAGCTTTGTTTATGGTTATCTTATTGGAATTAGGCACATGTGCGTAAGTGTGAAGGAAGTACATTGTGTCGAGCAAGATTTCAAGCTTCCATTGTGTGGATTTGTGCACTTTGCACTAAAAAAATTGTATATTTTTCCTTGAAACGTGTTCATGAGTGTGGAGAGTATGTGCAGAGAAATTCAAAGCTAATATACAATGCCGCACAATCACTTCATAGCCAATATACAATACCAATTTTCATTTATCAAATTTATTATTGCATATTGTACTTATTATTTGTGCTTTATAACAATATTGTTTATAACATATTTTATTACATAATTATTGCAATGATGATAGTTAACGTACAAAATGTCGGAAGCATTTATTTTTGCTTCACAATCAAGTTGCTTTAACTGTGCATTATTTGGCTGTGTTTTTTATAATTTTAGCCAAAGTTTCAAGGAAAACTCTCAATATTTATATTTTTGCATATATTAAAAAATAATTCTCGAATTTTCAGTAAAATTTATATCTATTTTCTGATTAGATGAGAAATCTTTGTTTATGGTTATCTTTATGAAATTATGCACATGTGCGGAAGTGAAAACAAAGTTCATTGTGTGGAAGAAGCTTGGAAACTTTTATTGTGTGGATCTCTAGAATTTGCATTAAAGACTTTTATTGCTAATATTTTAGTATTAAATAATCCATATTTGTTATTTGCAATAACGTCGAGGCAAGTGGAGGACCCATATGATATTATTGCTAATAATTTAATTGTAAATAATGCTTTTACTGCGAATATTTTAGTATTAAATAATCCATATTCGCTCTTCGTAATATTTTAATTATAAATAATGTGTATCTTTGTATTCTTGAATATTAGTAGTCAATTGAGTAAAGGTTTTGCGGAGAGCAGAGAAAATTGGATCTTTGAGCACAAGCTTTGTTTATGGCTATTTTTCTAAAATTGGGCAAATGTGCAAAAGTATGGAGGAGGTCCATTGTGCGGAGGAAACTTTCAAGATTTGATGTTGCGTACCCCTACATTATGCACTAAAGGATTTTGTATATTTTTTCTCGAAACACATGCGTGAGTGTAGAATCTAACTGCATAAAAGTTCAAATATAACGTACAATCCCACAAATCACTTTGTTTCCAATATATAGTATCAATTTTCATTTATCAAATTTAATATCACATATTATAATCATTATTTGAGTAGTATAACATTGGTGTTTATAACATATTTTATTACGTAATTATTGCATATTTTGCATGGGCAGTTACAAGGGGTAGTGCAAGATCAATGAGACACAATGGTTGAAATCCCAGGCCCACCTGAGAGGTGTTGTGTCCAACTGAGCTATGGAGAGATCTGTTGTCATCAATGAGTAGCGTTAGTTGTAAACCTTCAATTCCACACCTATAAACAATGCACCAGCACATAGTCCATACATTAGGTTGCAAGCGAAGTGATAGTTATGTGAACGCCAGTGATTATATTTCTTTGATGCCAAATTCTATCTATTTCGAATGTTATTTCTTGACTAAATGGTTTAATACTTATTTCTATTATGTTGTGACTATATGAAAATGCAACATGGAAATGGGTAGTTCTATTCAGTCATATTTTTCTGGTGATGTTCATAACACAATGGTTTTTGGCAATGCAATGATCATGCAAGTTTTCTAGATCCTAAAAGTTGCATTATATTGTTGCAGAGTTTATAATCAAAGTTTTTGTTGTGCAAGAAAGCTTATAATAGTTTCGATATTCTAGTTTTAGGTTAGCACAAAATGACATAAACCATACGAATTTATAAACCATTACCTGATTTATTTATTTTGGTGAACAAATTTCATTTAATATTTGGATAATGCGATGAGGAAACAAGGCATCCAAGTCACGAATTGACATTGATCCGGATCTTGGGGGGAGGCCCCAAAGATCTAAAAGATTGAAATGGATCTTGGGGCGAGAGGCTCCCAAGATCTGAAAATTTTAATTTCCAAAAGAAAAAGAGGAGAACGCCCAATAAACAAAACCACAAAGAAATATTTTATTAAAACAGAGAATAATTGTAAAGGCTACATTGTGGCAGATAATCTGTCCTTTTACAAAATGCGACTTGTTACTTATAGCCTTTTTCGGTTACAAAACCATGAGTAAATTACATCGGTGAATGAATACCATGGGTGGATGTCACAATACGATGGGTGAATGAATACCATGGGTGGATGCCACTTACAATACCATGGGTGGGTAAATTCCATGGGTGGATGAATAACATGGGTTGATGCCATTTTCTATTCAAATCATTCCTCCCTCAAGAAAAAATGGTCCCCATTATGTGAAGTTCCCTCTTACGAAGCCTTTGTTGAGTATGAAGAGCCACTGAACAGAAGGGTTTTATGTGGTTAACCCATAACCATGATGAATGAAGATCTGAGGATAGAGATACATTGTAATGATTTTGTGACCAACTATGATATTGATAGCATGCGGCCTAGATAATGGACTTCAATGAAGTGTGGGTTTGTGGATGACCCATAACCATGACACACAAGGATCTGAGGATAGAGATACCCTGTAATGCTTGTGACCAACTATGATACTAACAACATGCGACCTAGCAAATGGACTTCGATGACAAGGATTTTGTGGAGTTGACCCATAACCATGATGTTGATTGTTGATGCAGTAGCAGGTGCCCACATAGCCCAGGGTGGGAGGGCACATCTCCAAAGAACCCAAGCCGGATGTTGTTATGCTGAAACTGATGAATGTGAAGCAGGTGCCTACTAAAGTGGGGTGGGAGGGCACGTCTCCAAAGATAACCCGCTACAAATTCTGCTCCAGATTTAAAATGGACATAAATTGGTCAATATAGCTCAGAATATTTATTATAACCTATTTTTTGAAATAGAATGACCATTCTGCATCTTCCCATGTGTTAGAAATCCTTATCTGGACACTCTAGAATCTCATATTTGCGCTGCAATTGTTCTGTCATAATAAAAGTTATGAAAAAATAACTAATTTTAAATCAACAATTTCTCCCACATCCGAACTCTGATTCAACCCTTTTTTTTTTTTGAAATTGGGTGACTTTTCAAGAGGAGCTCAGATTTGCAATCATTATTCTGAAATTCTACACAAAAATTGCAAAAAATTATGGGAGATTCGTCATCCACTAGTTTCCATAAAAAAATAAAAAATCTACAACATTGTTGATTTTAAATCAGCGATATCTCTCTCATCTAGAATCCGATTCGGGCTTTTTTTTTTTGAATTTGGGTACTTTTTTGCAAGGAATCAAGACCTGTTATGTTTTTTGTAATTTTTTCACCAAATGTTTCAGATCTAATCTGCAAACTCACCAACCCAAAAAAAAAATCCTGCAAAAAAATGAAAAAAGAAAAAGTCTTCCTGGTTGGCCCAAGAAAGTGTTATGTGGAAGTCGCAGCACGTGCCTGAAGTTTGCTTAATATTGTTGCAAACATTTGAAACTCAAATATGCATTAAACTCTCATTCCCATGGAATTGTAACCTACTTTGATACCATTGGTCCGAATCTTGGGGGAGGCCCTCAAGATCTAAAATATTGAAATGGATCTTGGGGGGAGAGATTTCCAAGATCTGAAAATTTGAATTTCCAAAAGAAAAAGAGAAGAACGTCCAATAAAAAAAACCACAAATAAATTTTTTATTAAAACAAAGAATAATTATAAAGGCTACATTATGGCAAACAATCTTCCCTTTTACAAAATGCGACTTGTTGCTTATATCATTTTTCGGTTATAATACCACGAGTAAATTCAATGGGTGAATGAATACAATGGGTGGATGTCACAATACCATGGGTGGATGCCACTTATAATACCATGGGTGGATGCCACTTACAATACCATGGGTAAATTCCATTGGTGGAAGAATACCATGGGTTGATCCATTCTCTATTTAGATCAGACATCTAGGATTTGAAATTACTTCTGCAAAGTAAGAGTTGGTCAATAGCAAGGCAAGTCTACACAGTAAATGTAATGGATACATGTTGGTTCAGTGAATAATTATTGAAAAGAATTTTATTTATTGGTAAAAGAGATATAGCTAAAGAAAATAGAATTTGATTCACAATAATAATAAAACAGTATCTCGATATTGATTTCTAAAGCATGTAAGATGGATTAATCATGAAATGTAATCGTATCAATTGGATTATGTCAAGTTGGAATTTAAGTAGAACGTGTATGATTTAAAGTAAAATATTTCACTATAGTCCTTTTTTATTAAATATCAAGCAAATCAGTACTAGCCATGTTAATGATGATCACTGGTTAATGGATACCATTAAAACTGATAGTAGTTAAATTTTGTTTCAGAAGTAAGATGTCAATTTGTGATTTAGATGACTTATCACCTCTAACATAATATATGTACGCTTGTTTCCCATCAAAGAAAATTTGTCAATGTTCATTTTGTTCTAGACTTGTTATTAAGTTATAGGCAACCAACCTACTTTGTTGTTCTGAAAATGTTAAGTGTTTTAAGGTTTTGTTTTATAATGTTTCGATTGTTTTTTGGATTTGTAACTAACATTGAAGAAATGAACCAAAAGAAAATGGTAGGAGCACAGAGGAGAGGTACATGCAGAGGGCCAAGATATCTCAATGCTTAGAAAATATATTTTAATGCTAATGGGTAAAATACTAGAACTTCAACAAATTCTTATGTGATGGCATAGGACATGATGAAAGGTGAAACTAGTTTAACCACATCCAAAAGAAAACTAGTTGTAGCCAATGTGAAATATTTTCATAGCACCCTTTTTAAAAACCTATAGGCACTACGGAATATTTTCATAGCATTTCCATAAACTCTGTTTTCATCTTTGGGGAAGGTGAAGCGACTCAGTTCTCTGCTAAAACAATCTCTCATTGTCTTAACACATCTCCCACACTCAAAGAATGATCTCCCTTGTCTCCCTTACCAAGTATTATGCTCACGCTCCCAACAAAAAGGTGTCACAATGTTCAGACTAGAGGCTCTATTTCAACACTCAAACTTACTCAGATTCCCATGCATCCCTACTCTGAATGTCGTGGCACATTCATCTGTAAGATGGGTTACTATTTCAACAGGAATACACAAAATATGATCAAGCAAAAAGATTTAAAGCTTCACGCATAGTTCATTAACTAAGTAGGTGGAATAAGTACCAATTTCCAAAGGTAAATAACACACAGGAATGAAGTTACTATTAATCAAAGTTCATAGCATACAATCATTTGATTCAACCTATGGATTTCGATTCAAATAAAATTGTATCACTTACAATCCCATTGCTATACAAATATGTCATTCGCACAGGAACAAAGATATCTTTGTTTTCACAAAAAGGAAAATATATCAAAATGCAACAACAAGACCACAATTGCACAAAGAATCATGGGCCCTTTCTTCTCCTTCCCCTCTCCCTTTTCTCCAAGCTTTCATTCTCTTTTAAAAATAAACCCACATGGGACAACCAAGAGTCAATGATGAATCGTTTCATATTTTCTACAAGCTAGGAAACTAAAATCATATTTACAACAGAAAAATATTTCGCTTATTTAAAAAAATTGAAACTCCCCTAAATTAAATATTTACAAATCTAACAAAACAACCAAATCATTTTCCATCATTAACATGTGTCCATTCCACCACATTGTTAAGCTCGCTCCATTTCTTCACCTCTCAAGCTCGGTCTAAATCTCATGCATCATTTTGCGATTGAAGATGGACTAGATGCCATAAGAACGTTTTCAAAAGAGCTCTTGCAAAACATGAAAAAAGGAATCGGTTCCCGATTCTAGTAGCACAATTAGCAGAAGTGTTAATGTCTAGAAATAATGATTAATTAAGAAAGAAGTTGTTACCAATTTTTGTTATTTGTTGAACCAATTTTGAAATTCAATATATGCTAAAGGCTATGTATTGTAATATTCTCAACAAAGTTAATGAAAAAACATATTAGACTATCATGGATTACATATGTATGTATAAATGAAATATGTTTTATAATTTATATTTTAATCTTGCTTAGTCAGTTTAGCAATTCGTTTAAGCTTTGTTTGAAAATGACCTCTTTAGATATTTGTTTAAATATTGTATGGAATAAATTTTTAAATAGAAAAGAAAACTAAATCGATCAACACTATAAACAAAGAAAGTCATGATTGTAAAGTAATGTCACCAGAAATTGCAACATAACCAACTTGTAATATTTCCTAAGTAGTTATAGAACTTACAAATTCGATAAATCAACAAAACAATGTAAGAAATAGGATTGCAAGAAAGCAAAAAAGACATAACATAGTACACAAAACATAGAGTTGGAACAAAAATAGTTCATGTTGGATTACATTTTTGTATAATGTCATACTAGCATTTGCATTAGTAGAATAAATCATCTTCTTTGCTATGATGACTACATTATTAATCATGTTCCCATGGGTATAATATATTGATTTATATTTTGAAATCAAATCCCGAATATTGAGTAAAATGATAGAGTTGTTTGACAAAAAAATGCAATTCCTAAACCAGAAATTTTGAGGCAATGTTAGGATACTTGACAATGCAAGGAAAGTGAATTGTGTCATTACCGAATTGCTTAACAATGTAAACAAAGAAACTTGTCATTGTATACATACAACTACGTTTCGATGGTCTATAGTAAATGTGTCATGTGTCTCGAAGTTGGTGAAGATTTCAATAACATCTGTTTAGTTTGCAAAGTATTTCTCGTAGTAAATTTGTTGTAGTGTAGGTAATAGTCTTTCTAGTTCAACGCCCCTTAGAATACACTCTATTTCAGTCTTGTCACTTGCATGTATGATACAATTTAACTAATGAAAATAAAGGAAGCAAGATTCCTTGCAAGTGTTGACATAAAGCATTGTTTTATTCATATTAATAGTACTTGTAATTGGAGTATTGCATCTCGCATATACAGTCTCAAATGGATTCATATATGTACTAATATCTCTCAGGTATCCCTGGAAATATTGTAAAATTGATATAGAAAACATAGGATTAATAACATGAAACCAAATGCCTTTTTATTTCTTGTTCTTTATCTATGTCTTTTTAAACAATATGATATAGTTTATTGTGCATATTCCACTTGGCGAGGAATGTAGATTTCTCAGATTGCCAACTTTCTTTCTTATTTTCAACGAACATATGAACATCGATTGTGAAGTTCGAAAAACTCTTTCTTGCATTTAACTATACTTTTTTACCAAGATCAGTGGAAAGTCCTTTTGTTGCAAATCTCTTTGAATTGAAACACATGTTGAAACAAGTTTATCATGTACTGAACCTGTTACATATGTAGCATTTGTAAAACAATACATGAAAATCGTATAACATATGGAGACACAACCATGATATTTTCTCCGTCCACTAATGGGCATAATTGTCTTTAGAATAAGATCAATCAGATAGGTAAGGAAGTAGCTATGATGGAAAACCCTCCATAAATGGAATTGAATTAAGAAAGAGCAGCCATTGTCTCCACGCATATTCTCTTGACAACTTTTCGGGATGGTTTCATGTTCATAAGAAGAAAGGAAGAAAATACCTTTGGAAAACCCCATGATAATTCCTAGCCTCAAAGACCAAAATCTAATTATATGTATTTGTATTTCAATCTCATGTTAGGTTGTATTTTTATTTTGGATTTGGTTTGGTTTCCCTAGTGACTGACCAATCCAAATTTCCTAACGTTTTCATTTAATATCATATTTAGAAGCTAATACAATTTTTAATTCGCAAAAAAGAAGAAGAGAAGAATACTACCTAGAAATGTTTGTTGGGATGAGATCTTGTATTTTATCCACCTATTATCCCTATTATTTTGTTTTACTATGTATTGGTTTGGATTGGATTTGTGGGCTTTCATTCTTATGAAGTGCATATCATTGTCTTCAATGTCCAAATCATGTTTTTCTTTGTCACCCTACTTGGATTGCCGCTCTTCTTAGTCTATAAAGTTGGTTATATATTGCATTCCTTTTACCCTCTTCAATATGAGGTATTTATTTCCATAGCTCAAAATTAATTTTGTTCTTCAATGTGATTAAAACTCCCTTCCCCCTACAATTAGACAATAAGTCTCATCCCTTCAGTTTCTCATCATTCCTAATTATCATTGCACTCAGGAAACTTGCTTATCCTTTGATTACTATTACTATTATGTCTCTCTGTTTTATGTTTCCTATAGTTGAGCTCCTAACAATTGCTACTCTTCCCATTTCATTTTTTTGTCTAGTTAGGGAATTTGACGATCTATTTTTCTCATTTATTTCCTAAGAAAGAAGTGGCCAGTTGGTATTATGATTTTGGTATATCATTGTAACATGCTAGGTCAAAAAAATTCCATGTCTAGAGGCATAGGAGTCCAAAACAAAAGGGGGCATCGCTCCAATGTAATAACTACCACCTCTAGAGCTTAATCAATAGCATAGAATTTAGCTAGATCCTACTATAGTAGAACCACCCTCAATTCAATAAGAAATTTATCATATAGAATGAGAAGCTAGGATAGAGAGAAGATTTATAACAAATGAAGATGTACTAGAGCAAGTAGGTCATTATATCCCATATGCAGGAACTAAAAGAACTCATAACACCAAATATATGTAGATAGCTTACATCTATGGGCAATTAAATAAAATCATGGGAAAGGTACTGTTAGAAAGGCTTCAAGAACGACATGAAATCCTTCTCTATCTAGATGAAACTCATAAGTAGATCAAAAAGCTAGACAAAAATTTGACAATGCTAGCCAATAAGATTGTAGATATGGAGTTCATAGATTCAAAAGAGTATACATGTCCACTTGTAACAATTCAGGTGGACTCTCCTACTGAATAATCTTCTTACGAATTTCTTAGTCATAACACTTTGTCATATTTTGAAATCATGGGTCAATAGGATAAATATCTCTTATGCTATCTCTCAATATAGTAGGCTAGAAAGACAATATTGATTTTGTTTTTACATTAGTTTCAAACTCTTTTAGTTGTCCAAAGAAGTAATGTTATGTTATTGGTCTAGTTTCCTTGTGGAAAACTAGTAAACAAAGATACATATCTCATGTTCAAGTGATTTTTTGATGTGATTTCATTCAAAATGACTTCCTAGATTACACAAAAAAAAACCAATCACATTGTCTCACCATAATTACTACATATTGCATCCAAGCCAAACAAATTGGTGTATGGGACCTCATAGTTTGTGGAACAAATGACTCACCTCTACACAATAATTTGACTACTGAAGTCTACAAAGGTGTACACACCCTACACCCCTATGGGTGTGAACAACCCTCTTAGGAGGAAACATATGCTCTTAACCATTAGGCCCACTCATGTTCTACAATGAAATATGAATTTTGAATGTCAAAAAAGGTCCTCAAAATCTATCTTATGGTTAATATCTCTATACAAATTCTATCTAATGTGTCATCCTACCATGCAATAGGGACTTTGTTATGCTAGTTTGTCAATGCAAGCAATTTAATGATTGTATCACAATATCAATTATATTTTTCTTTAGGTTTTTCGTTAAATATGTCCCTATAGTATAGTTTTAACCATCACATGTGATTCCCACCCTCAATCCCTCACCATAATATTTAAAATAAAGAAAGATCCTATCATTTGCATACATAGCATTATATAAAAAATATTAAAAGGGGGGTGAATCACAAGACAAAGTTTTTATTGAAAATTTTAATTTGTTAACAAAATGAAAAATTTAATGTAGTTTATATTTCTTAGATTAAAATATTTGTTATATTTAAAAAAAAAATTCGAGTATTGATTAAAATACAATTTGGTGAGCTTCATCATTAAATATGTCTTCCTCCTAAAGCATAGGTTAATTATAGAGGGTAGGGAGTAAGTGCACTCCATACACTTTGTTACTTAATAGATGGAGGTTGATCCTTTGGTTCCTCTACAAGAGGTCTCATAACCAATTTGGTTTTATATTAATTTCATGAATATTTAATTTAATTATATAGTAAATTTAGGTTCATTTCAATTTCATTTTTTTTTTGTAAATTTTTGTATTTTGTATTCATTTCCAAATGAAAGATTACATCGTTGACATTTCTACAACCTGCAGGGAAATAAAATAACCAACAGATCAATATCGCCCATATCCAACAAAGCAGTATCACCCAAATCCATAGTAATTAGAGCCAAATATGATCATCTAATCAAGAAAGATGAAAACTATAGGGAAATTACAATCCATCTAAAATCATCAAACCATCAAACCAGACTATCCAGAAGTTGTACAAAACCATCTATTAGCATTTCATCAAAACCAGCAGGCAAACAAAACCATCCATAAGTATTCATATGTCACATAGAACCATGAGGTGCACAGTACCATGAGAAAATACAACGGTTAATTAAAAACCCAGGAAATTGCAACAGTTTCAATGCCAAGAGGAGACGTTAAATGACAACCACCTCTAAGAAAAAAACATTGTATATGAACCAATGTCCCACGCTATGCAACTACTCAAGGCTTTGGTAAGCCATAATTCACCCAAGAAATCCCATCATAACTCAGGAATGAGGATGTAAAGAAAAGGCCCGATCACATCAAATAACACTAAAACCATTTCTCCATGAAGAACCATAAACACCATTTTGCCACAATATGCAAAAATAGTTTCATCATCACACTAGTGACACCCATGAACACATATCTCTGAACCTAAGTGGCTATCAAGAAACCAAAAATAAAGGCTCAAGGCCCTCTAGAAAAACCCCAAAGCAATATTTAGAACCACTTCGTCCCTACAATATCCAAAAGCAGTGGAGCATGAGAGTGAACAAAAATTACCACCCTATATACTCTAGAATGAACATATGATGCAAACCACCTCGAAGAATCCAAATGTGAAGGACACATACAAAAATTTATGAAAAAATACCTGAAACTACCATTTCTAGTCATGATCAAAGGAAATTATAGTAGGTGTCTCGACACTATCACCCAGAGAATTTATGAGGTCACCAAAGACGAAGTCAATCACAAGGAATCTTTCTACACTAGCCAAGCGAGAGTCACATTGTCCAAGCATAATATTTGATTACAAAGCATATATTTGATGTCCTCCAATGAGAAGAAAACATTATAATTCTCCACTTTTTTTTCCTTAAAAATAAGGTGAAACAGAGTCACCATTTGTTGATAAGAGGTAGAGAATTCATAAAATGGAGCCACCTTTTCCTGAACCTACCAAGGTAAGGAACCCATTTCATATCCTCCCCCATAACTTAGAATCTAAGTGATACAGCTGATGAGCCCCAATTTTGGTACAATTTGGGCTCATTTTGGCCTATTTTACTTGCTCAAACCATTCATTTTTATTTGCTTATGCATGCATTTCTTAGTTTATTCATGTTGTTTGTAGGAATAAGGTTAGACACTTTAGCTACATGACTAATGCATTATGATTCCAGGTTTTGGCATTAAAAAGGGAGCAAGAGACAACGAGAAAGGGGATAAGGAGACAATGAGGTGGCACTGCTGATTTTGTGGAGAGATGTCCACGGTCTTGGAACATTCCTCGTGATTCCCACCAAGAACTCCGAGCTCCAATCCATCTCCCCTCCGAGCTTAAGAAGCAGCCAGCTGTCCTACAGGAATAGCAGTCATAAACTGGTTTACAGGAACAGTAGTTATGACTGACCTACAGGATCCGCAGTTAGACTCTAGTTGGACAGCCGAGCTCCTAAAATCAAGGGCACTTGGTGGATCATCATTTTTGTATAATTATGAAGGCCTTGGCCTCAGATAGGTTGTTGAAACTCTCGTATTGCTATTGTAATTTTGGAGCACAGTTCAGTTTTCGTTCCTTTTTGTAAGCCAATTTGGCATGACATCAGATTATGAATAAAGAAGGCAGTTTGTGATCTAGTTCTGAGTTTCTTAAGGAGACTATAGCTCTTAGGTTAGCGCCCAACCTGAGAGCCATAGATCCCCTCTGCTGTAGTGTTGTTTCCATTTCATTTCCAGCACTTTAAGTTTTCGTTTGCACATGCAATTCGAATTACAGTTTGGTGATTTGGTTTTCTTATGAGTAGGATAGATTTTGCTTATGGTGCAGTTGATTCCACTTGCTTAGTGTAGCAGAGGATAGATACCATCAATTGGAGCTCCAGCAAAACAGTTGTTAAGGCTCACTGCCATCTCTCTTGAAGATTGGGGTGCAGTCCATAACTAGCCACCAAAAACACGCATTACTTTACTTGATGATTACTGCAAT